>JAQBSW010001382.1:0-136469 GCA_029291075.1 Eudiplozoon nipponicum | reverse complement strand
AAACAATAATTATTGTGCGAGTGGTAGGATCAATTCATTAAATCAAATTTGCGAGCTTTATATAAACACCAATCCCATTGTATTTAACCAGTTGTCAAACCATATATATATATATATATATATATATGTGTTTAAAGCTGTTCGTCACTACATAGAATTTGTGCGGCCGTTATATCTAGCCAAGCATAATGTATGCAAAAGAACTAAAGGTGAGAGCCGCATATCTAATTTTGCTTTCCATATATATGCAATGCGATTTGATCCTCGCTAGCCAGTTTGCTGTAGTACTCTGTTGATGACCACGGCAGGTTAAAACGCGTCAGTGCGTGCGACTGGCGGTAGTTGGGTTTGGTTTTTCTACGGCTGGCTAAATACAATGGGATTGTTGTTTATATCAAGCTCTGAAACTTGATTGAAAGAAAAAAATTATTCTTAATTGGCGCAATGGTTCCGGTATACGAAATAACTATCTAGACAGTGCATGAAATTGTTAATTGACAATTGGCAATATTGCTCTCATAGGAAAACCTTTATTGTGTGTTTTGTCTAGTCTGTATATCGTCTTTGTAGATGATCCAAATGGCTTGAGCTTCTGGCAATGGTCTCATCTATTAAACCATTACCTGCCAAGTTTTTAATTTCCATTATTATTTTGCGCTCCACTTTGCCTATGTCATTTGTTCTACTTTCCAGACGCGTGAATTTTGTATTTTCATTAAACACATTCTACTTCTGTTGTATATAGTTTGATTTGTCCATTATGAAAAAGTTCTTTCTTTTATCGGCTTGTAGTATCTTGATGTCAGTAATTCGTCTGCTATTTTGAAGCGCATTTAAATGTTACTTTGTCAACGCATTCTAGTCTGCGCATTGAAACGACTGCAAATGTAAAGATAAGATCAACTAAATTGGTTTAAACCAGATTTTATAACCAATAATTATGGGTTTTAAGTGGGCTGTTTGTTCAAATAGAAATTAAAATTCTGTATCGAAGTCAATTTTTCTCTTATCTGACAGATGGATTACGTAATTTTTTCCCATTTTTTATGCTTTCATTGTTAGCTGATCATTGAGGCTGAACTAACGTTTAGCTATATCAATCGGTACTTAATTGCACAGAACTCCAGGTTTTATTTCATATCCTAATTTCTTTAACATTCTTGTTTGGTATTTCTTAATAACGGCTGGAAAAAATATTAGAAATCATATTTCTACAAAAGGGCTTAGCTCATCCAATAAACGAGGTACACATCTGATTTCCGCCACAACACTGCTCCATCTTCTTTTAATAGTTCAATTATGGAATACACCAACATTATTAGATTTCTTTTACTTACGCGTAGCTTAGACTTCAACAAACTACGCACTAAATCTCCTCCGAATCGTAATTGACTAATAGACTTATAATAATTTTCTTTCTCTAAAATAACCATTGCGCTCCGCACTGTAAAGTCAGTAGTTCATCTAGCTTTTTAATAGGTTCTTTTTGAATGCGAGCCTTGCCGGATTCAAAAGGTGATAAACACACTAAAGAAATAAACAATTTAATGTATAACGGCTTTCCTAGACAATTAATTGAGTCAATTATAAAAAGGGGAAGCCAACAGAAACTGATTTCTTTCCGAGCAGAAAAGAAAGCAGTTCACCTGAATATTCCATAAATGGAGGGTGTCTTTCCCTCAAAGACCAGAAGGACGATGAAGCGGCATTAGCACGTACAGTTAGCACAGCTAAAGTACGAGTGTTATTTAAAGTAACACGCTTGATTTTAACAGCTATTAAAGGGAAGCATTCGTTAATGTGGACCAAAAATTTTATTTTCCGATATAGATGCACAAGTTGTCGATCACCTTACATAGGCCGATCGAACAGATGGTTAATTACTCGAATGAAAGTACATTGCATCTTCAACACCCTTTCCAAAATAAATGATGAATGTATGACAACAATTGTGCAATCGAAACCAAGAAAGTATGTTCTCTAGACAGAGCATTATTTAATAAAATGAAATGAGTTAGATAGAAAAACTTCAGCCGTATTTGTACAAGTAGAAACAGCATGCTTGTGAATTGAGATTATACTGGTGGTGCCCGCAATTGATTGGTTTTCCCCTTTATTCGCACTCTCTTCATGTTGAAATTTCCCTATTTTTGCCATTCAGTATAAATATTTAGGTGTGAAAACCTGTAATTATATAACTGTTATGCGCTCCTTTATGTTAATGTAAAGTTATTCAATATTAGGTAATAAAAGAAAAATGAATGAGATATTTAAATGGGGATCTTTCTTTCGCAGTGCTGTCATCACCAAATTTTTTAAATAACGACATATGTATGTGACAATTCGTGCAACTTATATATATATATATATATATATATATATATATATATATATATATATAGAGTTTTACCATATCATATTATATCCATATATATATATATATATATATATATATATACATTATGTATATTTATATATTCGTATTCATATAGTATATATATTTACACTTATCTAAATGTGTGCTATGGCTTCATACATTTCTGAATACAGAAATGGCTAATCAAAATATAGACGTTTTCAGTGATCGGATATTTTCTTGTGCATCTACCGATGTTATGGCAAAATTGGATCGGTTTTGTGAGCTCGTCAATATACTTTTTCAAATAAACGCCCAAATGGAGGACATCTATACTACAACTGAAACGCTGAAATCTAAATTTATGGTATGGGGTTTATTAGATTTTTTATTGATACTCTTTATATTAATCACATTCTTTTATGCTAACACTCAGATTTATGTGAACTATTTCAGCCTTCATTTAAGTGTACCTAAAATGATCCAAATTAAAAAAATTCTACTGAGAGCTTGGATTTTTGAGTGAAATGAACATGTTATGCTTGTTAAACACACGTCGCTAATTTTTTTCTTATGAAATGAAGATTAATTAGAAAAAATGTATAATTATATGAAATGTTACTGTTAACTTTGATCTCGTTTTAACATAATTTTCCAGAAATTTTCTTCTTATTTTAGACTTTTGTAGAATATTCTATTCTACTTCCAAGGGGCCATCAATTTGATAAGGCTTCAGGTGTCGTTTTTTCAGTCCTTAGCCACAGATACACTTCTTTGTCGATTACGTTACTGCTCTCAAAGTGAAAAAAATATTTTTTTGTTTGTATTGAAAACAGTAATACGCTAATATTTATTTAATCAGATTTAAGAAACCATTTCACTGTATTACCAAATATTATGGGACAATTATTAAAATCTTCTTCATTCTTTTAAAGCAAATGGTCTTCTGCATAATTTAGCGATAAAATTAATCAGTTCTCCTTTTAATTTTGAGATTATAACAGGTGGGAGAAATATTAGAAAATACTTGAGCATGTAATTTCAAATTTGAACGAAATAATTGTTCGTTATTTATGAACGCTATTAATTTTATTTAGTTTTCGGACTTAAAACGAATGGAAAACATGCTCTTTTTAATTTGACTGCTAAAATGTTTGGAAAAGTTCTATAGTGTTTCACTTACTGACGCATATCGAACAACAAAGTCACCTCCATTAACTGACACCGCGTTGTAACACTTGTTATCTAGATATGTGTTATTTTTTAAAATAACAAATTAACCACACGCCATGAATTTCCTTGTGTCTGCTTTGAATGACTTTTTAGAAGGATTTAGATGATTTAACTTGTTATGGTTCAGGTAGATATGTATACTTAGTTGTGCCATATCCACATAGATTCTTCTGAAACGCTTCGTCAACCAAATCCTCGCTGTTAGAAACAAATTATTGCATTAATTTTGTCTGTTTTTCTCAAACGTTAATAATAAGATGTTTATTTCTTCGACTGTATTGGCGCTATTTCAGTTCCAACGGGGAGTTGCCGAAATATTAGGTAATGGGTTGTCTGCAGTCGTAATAGACCGCCTGTTAATAGCTCGCAGCCAGAACATCGGTAGTATTGAAAACCCAACAACAACAACGACAACTGAGTTAGGTTCTTCCATTCCGGACAGTGCAACAAAGTCGGATCGTGATTGGTTCGCTCTTACGGAAGACGAGGATCGTGTCCAGTTGGAATTGGCTTCTTTTGAATCGAGTCATAACAGCGCAAAACTGCACTACCTAAACAGCAAAGCTGCTTTATTGGAGCGGATTGCGACTGAACTGACTGTAGGCGGTTAAGTATGAACTAAATTGTTTTTTTAACTGGAAATGCTTTAATAGCCAAGATTACTTATTTTATGCTCATATAATTTGGAAGAGTTTTTTGTTGTAGGAAAGTATACGCCTTTTATAATTGTGGTTTTTTGAACATCTAGACATAAAATGTTATTGTAAATTAGATAGTTAAAGTTAAAGTATTTACGCCTGCATTAGAAAATTCATGAAATTTAGGTATTAAACACCAAATATTAGTAAATGCTAGATAAAACATCACTACATTTTAAGAGTCCGTTATACTTTGAAAACGACTAAATTAAGGCATGTTTAAACTAATCAATTTTAAAATTTACTCACAATAATAGATTCGGTTAGTAGAATATTTTGATTTTAAGTAGGTAAAAATTTGAAATACACGTCAAATAATTCTAAGAATCGCGTTCGCTTAACCCATTTTGTCATATTTGCTGGCCACATTAGACTTATACTGTGTTGAATCAAATGAAAACAACATACAAGGCAAATATTTTATCCATCGCTTTTAAATGTCTGAAAAAAAACAAAAGATAATTTAGGCGCGGTCATGCTTATTTTAATAAACGAGCAGAATACGTTTAATACACACCTCCGGGAGAAGTTATTTTAATAAAATAACCCTCGAATATTGGGGAAGCAACTCAACTAATGCCTTTTTTAAATATTAAATTGTTGTCTGTTAAATTTATGTTGTTGGCAGCTTTGATTTTGCCTTTTATAATGGGAATAATTGAATGAAAATCAAGTCATATAACAGATTCAATCCTGATGAATTTTAACCAGTCGTACAGCATGATCAGTATGAGTGACTGATGGTAGTTTAGCTATGTGGTTTGGCTCATTAAACAAAATGGTTTTGTGAGTATCACAGTTCCTCTATTCTGCTTGGTGCAGTTAATCGTTCAATTGTTTTGATTGTCTGATTTAATAAGTGCCGACAGATTTTTGGTTTTCTCAAAGAATTCCAAAAAAATATCTATATGACATGTAATATTATAATTCGATTTGCTTATTTAAAATGTTGGTAGAGTCAACGGCTATTAAATTTTAACGTTGAAGTTACGGAAATTCATTGTTTGTAAGAGGATCTATTGAAATAAGACGTTCTATAGAAATATTTTGCAGAAGGCAAACTATTACGAAAATGACCTTTATAAAATTATTCAGTTTTACCGATTGAAATTTTACATTCTTTACTTTAATTTTATGCGTTGTGGCAGTCGACTGTTTCGGAGGCGCAGGAAATTTGGGCCACTCTGCTGTCTGATCGATATTCTGACGTCCAAAGCTCCGCAGAAATTATCTTAAAAGAGATGCAACCAGTAAGTTCAGGTTTTGCCTTAATACAGGTATTATGGTGGCGAAAAATTGCTGAAATTTTCTTTTAGCTAGAATTTTCATGTTATATTTCGTCTATGTCAAGGTATAATACTTAGGAGCACTGTTCCAGCTTCGAGATATTTGCATGGGATAAATTATTTTATTGGAAACCAAAAATATAATGTTTCTTTAATGATTTATTTTATTCAAAAAATATTGTTTTCTAAAAAAGGATATATATATATATATATATATATATGTCTGTTAATGTGTACATTAGAAATAAATGTAGTCTACATGGTAAATATGGAAGTTTTTTAGCAGACGTTCCGCTAATCTTTTACAGTTAAATACTGTTTGTTGCGAAGAACTAATATATATGCAAGTATGTATTAGGTTTTTGCGAACCTAGTAACAAATTAGTTCAGTTGTGACCAGAAGGATAAACCAAAGGCAGCATGAACGGAAAGTATAATCTCATGCACAGTCGTTTCGTACTTACTGGCGACTCATCAATAGAAGTCGGTATTACGCCATTAAACAACTATATATTTGGTATAAGAATGTGGAATAATGGGACGGTACAATCTCCTAGACGAATGTGTAAACCTGTAATAGTGAAGCTAACATAATCTGAAGTCAACGACAATGCAACTTCAATGCTAACTCACACTATATAATATATATACCGAGTCTGTAAAGGATACTAACACTATGGCCATTGTGTTAGTAACTGATACATTTTTTTTTAAATCGATGAGTACCGGATACTAACACTATGGTTTCCCAGTCGGTACATGATACCAACCTGATGGATATAAATTTATGCTAAAGTTCACCCAAATTGAGAATTACAACAATTTCCGAACACCTGTTACTCCAGTTAAACCATACACTCTGGCCTTCATCGATATCAGTTATCACATTTCGCGGTAAGCATGACATCATTCAATTCAATATATTACAGTTAAATACTGTTTGTTGCGAAGAACTAATATGTATGCAAGTATGTATTAGGTTTTGCGAACCTAGTAACAAATTAGTTCAGTTGTGACCAGAAGGATAAACCAAAGGCAGCATGAACGGAAAGTATAATCTCATGCACATTCGTTTCGTGCTTACTGGCGACTCATCAGTAGGAGCCGGTATTGCGCCCTTTAACCACTATATATTTGGTAGAAGAATGTGGAATAATAGGACGGTACAATCTCCTAGACGAATGTGTAAACCTGCAATAGTGAAGCTAACATAATCTAAAGTCAACGACAATACGACTTCAATGCTAACTCACACTATATAATATATATACTGAGTCTGTAAAGCATACTAACACTATGGCTATTGTGTTAGTAACTGATACCTTTTATGAAATCGATGAGTACCGGATACTAACACTATGGTTTCCGAGTCGGTACATGATACCAACCTGATGGATATAAATTTATGCTAAGTTCACCCAAATTGAGAATTACAACAATTTCCGAACACCTGTTACTCCAGTTAAACCATACACTCGGCCTTCATCGATATCAGTTATCACATTTCGCGGTAAGCATGACATCATTCAATTCAATATATTACAGTTAAATACTGTTTGTTGCGAAGAACTAATATATATGCAAGTATGTATTAGGTTTTGCGAACCTAGTAACAAATTAGTTCGGTTGTGACCAGAAGGATAAACCAAAGGCAGCATGAACGGAAAGTATAATCTCATGCACATTCGTTTCGAGTGCTTGGCGGAAACTCGTGGTTGAGCTTGAAGTAAACACCAATCCCATTGTATTTAAACAGTCGTCGAACAAAATAACAAAACTACCGCCAGTCGCGACGCACTGACGCGTTTCGACCTTCCATGATCATCATCAGAGTACGACGGCAAACTGACTGGCGAGGATCAAACCGCATTGCATATATATGGAAAGCAGAATTAAATATGCGGCTCTCACCTCAAGTAGTCTTGCATACATTGTACGTGACTGGAAATGTCGGTTGCACAATTTATATGCAATCACGAACATCTGATGATGGTCATGGAAGGTCGAAACGCGTCATTGCGTTGCGACTGGCGGTAGTTTTGTTATGTTGTGCAGCGACTGGTTAAATACAATGGGATTGGTGTTTACTTCAAGCTCGCAAACTTGATTTAAATAACTGGTGAATTGTCAAATGTTGTTATATCACTGTAATTTAACTTAGATGAGTATGCACGTGCTGTAACTGATTACTTCTCAGTTCCAAACAGAAGAGCACATACACAGAAGCATGGCGTACACTTATCTAGTAATTCGTCAGTAGGTGCCATTAAATGACTGTAATTTCATTTCGATGAGTGTACACATGCAGATATATACGCAAACATAGATAACACCCACTTAACTAAAGAAAAGACAGCTATGCCTTAGATATTTGAAAATTGGTATAAATGAAGCAATTTAAACCAAATTTACCAAATGACTAAATGATTGTCAAATCTTTTGTGAAATGTGCTTTCATTTTAAAAAAAGGCTTCCGAAACCTGAAGTCTTAATATCAGCAGTAAAATTGAATAATATAGCTGCAAGCACCTTATTGCTTACAAGGGATAGGTAAATTTTACCTCTTGTTTCTTCAATTATAGGTATCTTCTTAAGCTATTTTTGGAATACATTTTTATAAATTGGAGCTAAAAATCTTCGATCTGTGCATCACTTCAAACAAGCGTGAATTAAAAATTTTGATATATTAAAGATAATATGTTATAAAGGGTTTTCAAAAAAATATTATGTATGTGGCCTGAGCTTGGAGGATAAGTCAATGTCAACATGAAAATAGTTTAGTTATATTAAGATGGACGTTTCGGGCTAACTATCAACTCATTAAAACAACGGTCTACATGTATGAATAGTAAAGCTAGAACAAGTTAATACGTAGAGTGGGCAACCTTATTATTAACTATATCTTTCAATCAAGAAAGTAAGTGGCATATCATTGATCTTTCTGTGTTATTTTGTATTTTGAGGTCTTTTAAAAAACGATCATAAAGTCAAATTACAATGATCTCTTAATTTATATCACTCAACCTATGAAATTTATCAAAAATTAGTTTATATTACCTCTCCACCAACCTGTTTTATACTGTAAAAGAAATCCCGGAGAGAAACACCTTTTGATGCTTGTTTTAAGTAAAACTTTAAAACACACGTTTTGATAAAAATTAGAAGCTATGATTTTTCTCCATTAATAGATATACGATCGTCTAATTGAGTTGGAGTTGACAGTTCATCAATTAGTTTGCTATCGAAATCTGATTCTGCGTTACGAACATGAAAGGAGACAAGCCAGACCTTCTATTGATTCTTCAGCTGCACCCAATAAATACATACAGCGTAAGATTTTGTGCCCTGTCGTTGCACAAATTTTCGTTTCTTTCTAATAATGTTTTGGTTTTGATCCTTGCTTTCGTAATTGACCTCTAAATGTGACGATCGATCTGCGCAATCATTCAAGAAATTCGCAGGTAAACTATCTGGTTTCGACACGTCTATCTATGTTTATAATAATTACCTTAAACAACTAACTTGTTAAAATTTAACCAATTTTGGCATTCAATATACAAACATACACGTGTGAATGTGCATTCAAAAATCGAGGTTGCGATCTTCGTACAAACACCAGTCTCATTATGTACATATATTTGAGAGTATAAACTAAGCGTTTTATAGTGTAGATCGGTTTAGTGCATATTGAGAACTCATTACTTACTGCCCAGAATTTTCTGCGCACAGAGCTCGAACCTGAGCACGTCTGCTTCGGAATCTGGTGCTCTAAACACTGAGCCACCCTGCCCCACACTACACTACACACAACCTTTAGTTATATACTAATTAATATTTTTTGTTTAGTCTTTCTTCCAGGTGGAGTCTATACGGCATCGTTTTAGACCTGAAGTTCCAACTAACCACCCGAAATCTGAAATTAAAGAACAGACACCACAATACCTGTGGAAGTGGTATTTATTTTTAAAATTTTTAATCAACGATCGCGAAACCAATATTAATTTAAATTGTCGTAGTTTATAAATAGAAAATACCTCATTAAATCATATATTAACTCAACTCTTTAGGCTGTTTCTACTGTATAAAATTATTGTAAGCTCTTTGTGGAGATGTTAAACTTTTATGCAAAATTAATGAGCTGATTTACTATTTAGTCATTTTCCGGTGTACCATGTGTTCCACATCCGCCTAGCTAATTGCGATTGCAATGGGTAGAATAATCATTTAGGACATTTTATCTGTGCGGCCCGGCTGCTTACCAAGACAATTTCGGTAGCTAGCTGAAATCGCCTAATGGGTCTGTTAACGTGTTCGTGACCAAGCGTGGCTTTATGCAAATTTAATTTCTGCGCTAAGAATAATCTAATACAGCATCATGTGCTCAAATTCATGCACAGATAACGAATGAGTGATGAATGTAGTTGGTTTGGGTAAAGTTATTGTCGTCTTACATTACGAAACTGCAGTTATAACAAAAATTAAGAAGACAACGCACTATTCAAGAGTTTGCCAATTTTGTGTCAGTCCCAAACCTGCTTAACTAACTGCAAAAGCATTGATTAGAAACGTTTTTTCAGTAGATTGTAGTTGCAATAGTATTTTGAACCTATACATATTACTACATAGTAACAAATTAGTTAAGATGTGACCAGAAGGATATACAAAAGACAGCATGAAGGGAAAGTATAATCTCATGCACATTCGTTTCGTGCTTGCTGGCGACTCATCAGTAGGAGCCGGTATTACGCCCTTTAACCGCTATATATTTGGGTTAAGAATGTGGGATAATAATAATCAACCACCAGATAGTATGATTACCTATACTACTAGGCGGGCTTCCGAAGCGATTTCCAATAGCCAGTAGCACTAAAGATTGAACGATTATTATGTAAAGATTTTGTTACATGTATGCTGTCAGTAAAAACTAGACATTGCACAAGGTAACAAAATCCATTGATCATGCAAAGTGGCTTCGTGCTTATTGGGCACTGCACAAATATTAACCAAGTTTTCCACAGCTTGGGTCCATTTGCCTCAGCGTCTCACATTTCGACTACTGCTCTACTTACCATATATATATATATATATATATATATATATATATATATATATATATATATATATATATATATATATATATATATATATATATATATATATATATATATATATATATATCTCTATAATTCCATTTCTTTTAATTTACCACAGTATTCTTATTATTAGGAAAACACAAATAACAAAGTGTTATTTTTGTTTTCCTAATTATAAGAATATGATATATATATATATATATATATATATATATATATATATATATATATATGGGGTCTTCCCTCTTCGGTAATCTTAATATTTTCGTGTTTTGAAATCAGTTATTACCCTCAAAGCAAGATGACATAATTAGTCTCAATATAAAGTATATATTCAGATATTATCAATCGATTTTATCATTTCTGCAAAATAGTCATGCTTTAACACCCGCATCCAGTCATAATTAAGTAGTATGTGTAAAGATGACGAATTTAAATGAACGAAAAGAATGTTCTAGTTAACAAAAATGAAGACTGTTCGTAACTTAGCATTAATAAGACCAATAAACTGGACTGTCACATTGAAAATATGTTTTTTACGTGTATGAATAACAGTGCATCTAAAAAATAACAATATAAAGTAATCCTCAATGGGGCCGTATTACATACATATGAATAAATATACATGTCTATATATTTGTACACACATTTTTATTCCTACGCAAAATCAAAGGAACCTCGCAAAGTACATAATTAGGAATAATAATTTGTTTTACATTAAACTTATTAATAATAAAACGCCACCAAAGTACGCAGTTTAACATAATATAAATGAGCCTAATCGGAAACTGAAAGCAAGTTTTATTCATTAAAAAGCTTTGAATTAAATGATGTTATTCTAGCTAAATTTATAGTAAATTATATTAAAATTTTATATGTGAATTCAGTCAATAAAAGTCAACAGCAATTAAATCTGGAAAAGGTGGAAAAATATGACCAGGTCTCTTTGCCCGATGACGTGGATGTTTCCGAAAAACCAGTTTCTCAAACTTTGCAAAGTAGAAAGAACTCTGTCTTCAACGGTCAACTATCGATGTCGTTCTCATTTGAAGATGAAGCCAAAACCATCGGCAAAGACGTTGAGATAATTGTCGTTAGCCGGTTGACAGAACAAGTTGGCATTCGACGTGAGGCTTGGCGTTTTCTTCGGCTCGTTCAGGATTTACGAAATCAGTTAAACAAGAAAACGTTTACAGAGGTAAATTAAACACATTTCTACAAATCACGTAAGGTTTTGTACAAATCCAAGATGGAAATTCGTTGCATTATTCCACATTAATCCAAAAACCAAACTTAAGCAATAATTATAAAAACATAAATTTACCTTTCTTCCTATCAGTTGGCAGTGTGTATGATTGTCTATGATAAATCCCTTCTCTCAAAACCAGCGTTAAGCAATATTGTGATTTTTCGACAGCATTTAACTTTCCCAGGTGCAGTGCCCTCAAACAATTTGCACATCTTAATAGTATGACCGCAAAATGGTCGTTATATTAATAAAAAATAAATTAATTATTAATTTTAGTAGATACATGGAAATAAAAGCAAACCAGTGGATAACTTCGGTAAAACTAATTGACAATATCTAATTTTACCGTTGCTTTTCTGTTGCTTCGCTTGTTGCATTATTTACCAATTTGTTCTTTTCTTAACTAAAAGCAATGGGATCTGAACGCTAGAAAAACACACGTGTGCTTAGACAATTAATGTAAAATGGACTTTTAGGTGGTATTACTTCTTTGTTGGCATTTATGATGCGAGTAACACGATGCGACGGGAAGTTTCACGTTAATTTTTAGAAACGCTTGTTTGTTGTCAAAAGTTACTTATATTGTTAATGAGAAATTATAATACATTAACCTGTTGTAGTTTTGCGGTAGAGCTTTACTTATTGCTTCTTTAATGAGCATTGGGTGAAGTAATCTTCTCAAACAACATATTACAGCAGCTCAGTTTGACAGTTTTCTTCTGTGATGAAATTTGCTAACCAAATGTGCTCGGTTGAAGGAAACTTTGGCCACTGGCTTCTGGGCAGATAGTGCTCATCAGCCTTGACTGGAAGACTATCTAAGAGAATGAAAACCATGCTCACTCAGAATGGGTGACCTAGTGTTCTTTTACAATCCACCTATAACCACGAACGACGTTTAATTATTTGGCAGTGAAAAATTAGTCACTTTTGGCTTTGTATGCCTGTGCATTATGAGTTTATGTAATTTGTTTCTTGGTTAGCACAAAAACTTTCTTCTCTTATTTTTATCGCGCAATAAATGTTTTTCTTTATGGTATGTGTGTGTGAAGAGGATTAATAGCGAGTTTAGTTACAATAGGACGTAATTAATCGTGCTCTACGTCTACAAATTAACAAGTAATTGATACTTTACTACAAGCTTAACATAACTAAACGTACAATAATGGACTATAGCATCTAATTTTCACGTTCGTCGAATAATAATACAAATCGTCTAGAGTTTAGCACCGTAATATTAAAGGTAGAATAAAAAAGTATGTTATAATGCGTGGTTATGATTATTTATTAGATAAATGTAGCTCAGCAATTCTATTTAGCTGGCTACCTGCTGATAGTTTTTTTGTATATCACATTTTATATATAATAAGCGTGCTTGTTTAACATTATTTTCGGCTGATTATCACAGACGAGTGCTTAAACTCCTGAAAAGAATGAGCTTCAAGAAATGCGATGGTCGTTTGTCTTTTCAGCACTATTTTAATCACAGTGATTTTGAAGAGTGGTAAATATTCTCAATGCAACTTTATATTTTGAGCTTCCTACTTGAAAATTGCAATATGACTAGTGTTAGTTTAGTTTGAACTGTAAAATTGTCCAGAAACCCTGAAGGTAGATTTGTGTATAAGTATTTGTAGAATTTAATATTTGGCATAAATAAGCTCGCTCAAATAAAATTAATCTTAAATATCACTGGAACAACAGGCTATTTATAATTGTACCAAAAATGCTCACACTAACATTAAGAAGTATTTTAGTTATTAAGTAATAAAATACCAATTATACCACGGCTTAAATCAGGTATAAACGCGAATATAAGGAAAATAAGAATTTAAGTTTAATGTTTCGATATACGATTTTCGAAAATACCATTGTTAAATGGAAAAGAAATTACAATGCACAAAATTTAAAAAAAAAATTCAATAGAGTTAAATTTTAAATTATACAATGTAGCTCAGTCTTAAATAATTGGGGGAGAGAGACTAAAACATCAGACATTACAATACGCTAAACGAAGGTGTAAACATATATTATTGCTACCACTTGTTCCTTGACAAGTTATAAAGACATCCTGTAGAAATTTGAGTCTCTTTTGCGCAAAGAAAAACGAAAGAAACTGTTTTCATAGTCTAGAAAGTTAACAAATTTATAAGCTTCATTTAGCGAACTTAAAATAAATGGTTATAATAAAAAGTGAAAAAGCCGATTTTTTAGAAGAGCTCGTTTCTCAATAGATGTGATTTTTAAAAGAAACAAAGAAGTAGTTTAAAGCCCACGACGGGAGCCTGCAATTCAATTTAATTGATGGTACCCTTTCCATGTGCAAATAGAAAAAGAAATTTTATCAGATAAAAGAACCGATTTTTTAATATTCTTCTTAAGTGTCTACAAATAATCATCTCTTCATATATTGATTGAAAGGCCAAACAAAATGAAAAAATGTAAACGTGGAGAGAGTTAAATTCCATTTGAGGTAATTATTTTAAAAAACAGAAATAAAACCAATCAAAGCAAATAAAAGTCTCCAACTACTGATTAGGCGCAAGAGACTACAATTCCTAAACCACGGTTGTGAGTTTGAGATGTACACCATTTCCATTGTATTTATCCAGTCGCAAGACATGGCAAAATCATTGTTCTTCGCACGTGCTGTTGCATTTTCACCGCCCATAATTCATCCACGTATCTGCGGTTCAATTGTGTTAGTCCGTTTTTCGTCGTGCTCTTATGATTTCCATGGATGGCCGATGCGCGTTTGTACGCGCAACTGATGATTGACTCGTTATGCCGTGCGAATTAATACATAAAATAATTACCAAATGCAATAACAAAAGGGAGCTAGCCACATACGAAGCCTTATTGATAAACAAAATGAAGCCGGATTTATGCAAGCAGAAGAAGCATGTTCAGGCATTAAGCTTGAACTAGATGTGACGCACGCGATTGATTGCTGTCCGTTTTTTCACACTCTCTCTATTTTTACAAATTTCTATCTTGCTTTGCCTTCCAATTTATGTAGAAAGATATGTTTATTAGTATATAATTGAGGAGATAATGAGATAGAAATGTTTCTTGTATCTGATGAAATTTCTTTTTGTTTTTGCACATAGGATGGGTACAAGAAATTTTATTAAAGCTTGCATTTAGAAAGAATTATATTGTTATTATTTTTTATTATAATTATTATTAAGAGTAGTAGTAGTAGTTGTACTAGTAGTAGTAGGCTATGAATAAGTTCTG
Organism: Eudiplozoon nipponicum; assembly: GCA_029291075.1. NCBI lineage: Eukaryota > Metazoa > Platyhelminthes > Monogenea > Mazocraeidea > Diplozoidae > Eudiplozoon > Eudiplozoon nipponicum. The sequence continues at coordinate 121,314 of JAQBSW010001382.1, read as the reverse complement.
TTTCATAACCAATGTTGAATTGTAAGCAAATTATTCTTTTTAATATGCAAATACTTCAAATTTAATTATGCGTAGATTTTTGCAGTTTCTAAATGGAGCGTTTTCTGTTTACAGATTAATTTCAAAGAAATAACCTCTACTCTGATTCAGTGGCGGCACACGTTATTGGAAACGAAACGTCAGCATTATAAAATTACTGAAGAAGATGTGAAACAAGCCAGTTTGATTAAAAGCGATATGCTGACTATCGATAAAGTATTCGAATACGTGTTAGAAGATGTAATTCGTTTGCTGAAAGTAATGCCATACCTTCAACTGCTTTCAGAACCCTGCTTTAAGGTAATATCATATGTTAAGCGTGTTGCAGTTTGGTTAAAAAGTCTTTCAGTTAAATTATAATGCTACCGTAAGTTAAAGTAACTCTGCAATTTCGCCTACCATAGTCAAATATATATATTGTTTCAGTTTTCGTTAGGATTAAATGTTGTTTTCAGTTAGGCAATTTTTTATGACGCGGGTTGCAGTAAAAGTTATTTCCATTAGTTCTGTCGATGTGAAGGAAATATAAATTCAATTTTTTTAAGCAGCAGTATTAATCTGATTATGAACGGGAAAACAGAAATGTCTATTTCGAACTCGCTAGTTTTATGTAAATCATTTCTATAATCACCCGCGGAATTAATAATTTATTAAATAGAAAGTATATTGTAAAAGTTAAATACCCAAAGAAAGCATGGACCGTAACCAAACAGTGGTCATAACAGTACATATATATATATATATATATATATATATATATATATATATATATATATATATAATGTACTCATGGAATAACATTTATAAATAAATTTTATTTCTACCAGTATCTACAGCCATTGTTCTGGATACGTTAGTATATTCGTTCATCCAATCCCAACTGTACATTTGTCGTAACCAATCTCCTCTTCGTTATGTTAGTTAGAGGAGATTGGTTACGACAAATGTAAAGTTGGGATTGGAGGAACGAATATACTAACGAATCCAGAATTATGGCTGTATATACTGGTAAAAATAAGATTTATTAATAAATGTTTTCCATGAGTACGTATTTTATTCTTATATTTTAAACAAGGGTGAAAATTTGAAACGATAAATATATATATATATACATATATATATATATATATATATATATATATATGTTCAAATTAATATATCTATATGTCTAACTTAAAAAATAATCATTCAGATAATGCACCACTTAGACCAAAATTGTTATCATTGGTCTTGGATGATGTATTCTTTATCTGGAACCCTGGTGAGAATGAAATATTAAATTTCTTAAATTTATGTAATCAAATGATCGAACTTCAATTTAAAATCGAAAACGAATCATCAAATGAATAGCCATTTATGGATAGCAAATAAATTTGAATTGGCCACAAGTTATGACGAGACGTTTACAGCAAATAACTTACTCGAGAATTGTTCTTAATTTAACGTAAAATCATTCGTATTTGATCAAGATTAGCATATGAAAACCTTTAAAAATTAGAAGCCTTTGATTGGCCGATATAAAAAATAAAGATGGAATTAGGTAGACTGCATGAAATATTCAGTGCTAATAGTTACCCTCGTATGTTATTAGAAGCAACGATGATGAATGCATGAAATAAATTTCATTCAATTTTAATGTGCTTAAAATCTGACGAAGTGAAAGAGGATAGTAGGGTCATCTTATAAGCGGACTCTAAACCAAGAAGAAAAGTAAAATCATTAATGGTTAAATACTGTATAAGAAAAGTAATTTATAATATCCAGGGCTGTTATTAGGCTTCTGATTATGTAAACGTTCACTGCCTAGTTATTATATGATACATAAGTGCAATTGTCTAAACCGAGCAGATATATTACAACTGCCCAATTTACATTTAAAGCAGTGGCAAATATTACGATATTTTAATATTCAAGCATTATGTAGTTGCTTTTGTACTTGAATAACATTTTCTTGTTAACAGATGTTTAATCACTTCTACTGGCGACGAGTTTGCTTCAACTTTTGCCGAGATTATGCAGAATGCCTATCAGGGAAAGGTTCGCTAAGACAATGCAATGTTCCGGTGCGTCATTTTCTTGCCTCTCTCGAATCATCATTATTTGTTAATGAAAAACATTTTGAAATCGGAAAATGTCAAGATCCGAAAGACAACAAGAATACATTTTCATTTCAAAGCTACTCAATGAAACACCCTTTTATTACAGAATTAGACTGCTACAACTCCGATGTATCTAGTATCCTTCAAGAATACAGATTGGCGTTAGATAGCTTCCAGGACTACAAGCGGGTTCTGGATATTTACAAGACTTTCTGGTTGCCTAATCGAATGGCCTCCTCATGTGATTGCCAACCAAGCTTCTACGACGTTTCGTCAAGAAACGACAATACAAAGCTAACGCGTTTGTGTGCAGACGAATTGTGTACGTCAGATTCTCTGAAGAAGGCGAGCTGTCAATTTGACGAATTTTCAGATCCAAACATTGAATCTTTAATGAGGGTGGAATCAGCGACAAAAATTAAAGCTGCGGGAGCAGATCATAGTTTAAAAGACGAACATAACCAAAGGATACACATTCACAGTAAAGGTAGTTTTCTAGAGACAATGAGCTCGCATATTAATTTGGATGTTCTCAATAACACTAAAGGGGAACCGCTAAAGCTACAGTTCATGCGTTTGCGACCGAGTCCTGAAGAAGTGTCACTGATACAAGAGGAAGCAACAAATGCCTGGTTACGTGTCTGTACGCCGGCCAGTCTCCGGTCAAATAGATTTAAAGCACGCATTCATGAGGTATATTTACTTGATTTCATTCTGGCTCTGAGCTTTAACACGGCTAATTTGAATTATAATAAGGCCGCCTTACGTTTAATGATGCATGATTAACATGGACAAATATTTTTGCGGATTTTCCTTGAATTTTTATAATTTAATTCTAAATACTTTTGTATTTCAGTAGGTTTCCCAATAATGTTTGTATAACATCCGTTCTGTTTAGCTATTGGAGTTAACTCTGTGCACTTCCGCTACGTTTGACGGCCTGAATTGGGTATTTTATTTCCAAGAAATCGACGTACATAATGATCGCTCTAATGGCTGTAAGTAGGATAAATCTACTCTGAATCCCATTCGAATAGTAGACAATTTAATAAATTATTCAAATTATGAAGTAGGGTATATAGTTACAGATGAGGATATTCATTTTTACATTTAGAAAAATTGAACTTCAATACGATCGTTAAAATGTGATCCAATTATTGAAACAAATGTTAAAAATATAATGCATGTATTACCTTTGTGATAATTATGTAATCGTCTAATACAGTACCTTGCGCTGTCCGCAGCTTTAGTTTACTAATGTCAAAACTTGTCTTATTAGCAATGACAATTTAATGTACTTTTCCAATTAACCATAACTATTGGCACCTTTTAGGTCGAAAAGGCTTTCCATGTAGACTCCACCTAAAGTTAAGGCAAAACAAGAATCATTAGCTTTTATATAAAGTAAAATTGTGCGTTAGTGTGGCAGAGTGGCTTTATGATTAAAGCACCACATTTCGAAGCAGACTTGCCCTGGTTCGAGCCCTATCCGTGGCAAACTCTGGCCAGTACGTGATGAGTTCCCAATAAGGACGAAACCGGTTTACTGGATGAATTGCCTTTTCTACACTATACAATTCTTAGTTTATATTAACATATGTAAGTAACTAATTTACCGGTTTTTAATATCAAGATCGCAACTTTGATTAAATTAATTTTGTTTGCCTTTTTACTAAGTTCATTACATTGAAAGGACTGTAAGATTATTGTAGACTGAAATTGGAATGCACTAAAGGCTGAACACGATTATCAAAGTCAAGCATTATCGATGTCAATCGAATCAGATTGCATTTTTTGAGTTTACACTCCTTTGTTAGTATTTATGCCAAAGAAAATTTTTTTTCTTGTTTAGGTAAATTCAATTAACTAACGGTACTCTCTCAACTATGTCTCATACCTTGCGAAGAATCTAACCTATTTAATTAGTATTATTTGGCGAAATGTTAATTAAAAAATATAATGATGACCAACAAGTAATTTACAACTTTTGATTACTACAAAAAACGGCTCTAAATTCCTTTAATTATTTGTATATTTATTCAAAGTACTTTTCTTTTAATAAGTGTTTATATATAAGCTAAAATTATCATCATGACGGCACTAAACTAACATTCACAATAATACCTCCCCTAAATTTTTAATTTAATATTTATTGCTTAGATGTTCATTTTTTCTAATCGTCGTATGTTTTTTGCTCTTTTATCCCTTTCACAAAAACAAACAGGATTATCTTTTTTCATATTTGCCTTTACCTGAGATACTCAACAACTGGAAATGTCCTGCAAATTCAACATTTATCACAAATAATCTACGTTCATCTGTGCCGAACAAATCTGCTCCAGCTGTGGTCAACTACTTTCAAAAGGGACATAAACTTCGCCAGCATGTTTCACCGTTGTCGTCAACTGCTACCAGTTATGACAATGGCTGTGATCTTGAAAGAGCTGCCAGTGAATCTGTCAAGTCTGCCAAACGTTCTGCAAAAGAAGCACATTCGCGTCCTATCTCGCGAAAAGAGGAGCGGGCCCTTATTAGCAAATTGTTTGCGCGACTAGCCCAGCCATGGCTGTTGTTCGATGAATCGCGACAATCGGAACGTCTCATTTCAATTCGTATAGCTCTTGAACAATTATTACAGGCTGGTCGCCTTAAACGGCCATGTCCCCTTTTCTCGAACAGACGCTTCTCTAACTTATCAACTAATCAATCAGACAAAGGATTGCTGGCCGGTGACAGTTCGACTTTCCACCATCAAACAGATGAGAACTTTGGCGAATGCTGCCAATCACTCGCTGAAACCGACGAAGTAAATATTGTCAACTCAACTGAAGCCAAAAATGCTGGTAAAATTTGTGACTGTAAAGGTTGTGAACTGCTTGAATGCATGGAACAAATCGTTCCCTGCGAAGAGGCGGAAAGTCTGGCTGAGCGTTTGTTAGTCGAAATCAAAACGGCACAATTAGCTTTGGGACTCATCAAACAAATCCAAAGCCAGGTGAGACACGGCAAAAGGTTTTTTTAGAAATCAAACTTGTCTTATCATCTTAGTTCCTTCGTAGTAGGCATAAATCATCTGTATGCTTTAAGAAAACACAAACTCAAACAAAACTACCCCTTTTTTGCTTAAAATTAGCATAATTTAATTTCCACCCATTTAAGTAATCCCAATAATGCTCTCGACTGTGAAGCATATTTTATCCGACCAGCTAATTCATCAGAAATATTGTAGATTTTAATCAGATTATCGTACATCGCATATTATTAGTTTAAGCAGCAATTTTGGTAATTTAATTCCAACTCATCAGTTGTAGCCTGAACTGTCAGCATGGCTCAAACCAAATATATTTCAGGAATAAATATTCTAATAAAATTTTGGAATTGGTTATAAACACAAATTAGATTTTATTTTATCGGTCGCACTATTTGCTCATACTAACATAAGTCACACATGCTGACGATCAACCAATGATTGGTTATTTGTATAATTTACACAGAGAATTAATCTATTATACTACTATTTCACCAGCAGAATGCAAGAAGAAACATTAATTTAAATAATTATGTATTTTAGAACGTAATACTCTGTTCATAAGTTAATGAAGTCCTAATGGTTTTTCGTGGCATAGTTCTTGCAGAATATTGCTAAAACGAATAAAAGGTTTAAAAATCAATGTTTAAGTTGATATTTTATTTATTTAGCTTTCGTTTGACAGTATTCTGTTGAAGAGATGGCCTTCAGAATTTCTGTAGTGGCTCCGAGAAAAATGTCTGAAATATAGAATTAGATTGTCTTTTATAAATAGAATAAGTGCCTTTTCAGAATTTCAATAAAGGGTACGAAATGCTGTTATATATTGAAATTTAATAAGGTAATTTTTTCGTTTAATGTAATAAATCTATTCTTGATTTGTAGTGGCTCTTTCTGAGACGTGCCTTTTTCAGTCGTTACTTCACTGAGTGCCGTGGGACGATGACTGATAAAGCTTATTTCTCTAAGGCAGTATCAAAACATAATGAAACCCTTCACGGAAGTATCCATTGTGAAATTCTCTATTTGGCAGACGATTTGAATACTGTTTTTTGTCGACATGCAGCTATATGCACTCAGTTTCATCGTTTCTCTGAATCGTCTGTTAAATTGACAGCTAACGTCTTACCAAGTGCAACTTCGGATTGTGCGCAAAATAGGGCTGAATCACGAGAAACAACCAAAGGGCGATGCAAACCGTCGGAAAAATGCTTTGTGACCTCCGGCGAAGAGAATATTGCAAGCAGTATTGACCAATATGAGCTAGCCAGGCGATGCACGGTATCAAGTCTTGACTTTCTTTGCAAAATGTTGCTGGATCCTAACCTGAAAGCAGAATGGCAGTCTTTGACGCATAGAATGGACATCCTGGTAGGAAGATTATCCCCATCTCCAATAGAAGATGCCATTAAGGTACAATAAAAAGTGACGTTATTATTAGTATTTATTTGTGTCTTGTAAATGGAAATCATTATTTGTTGCATTAATGTTCATAAATGCGTCGTTCAATACACGGAGAATGTCTAGAAATGAAAAAAATGACCTGCAGAGTTTAGTAGAAATTATTTAAGATCTTTGAATTTTTCAAATGCAAAGGATGATATGCAAAAGGCATGGTTACAATAGAGAAACGCTTCATTATCTTTTGAATCATTTGTAATGGCTGGCAGTTTCCAAATTGTATATATTCTTTCGCACTCTTTCTCCTACTGAAGCACTTTATGCTTCATGATTCTATTTTTCATAATCATTTCCATATATATATCATATATATATATATATATATATATATATATATATATATATATATATATATATATATATGGCAAGGACACCATACGAAACATCGATGAAACCAGAGAAATGGTAAAATAAAGTTTACTAACGAGCCCAGCAGGAAAGCTTTTTCGGTGATTTTGAAAATATTGCTTTACATATTGGCATTATGGATTAACGAGAATTATTAATAAATTAACATTAAAAAGCCCATTAGCATAGAATATTCAGACGGGTTCTGTTTCGACACGAAGGAAACAGTGTCGTTTTCTTGCATTCACTAGAAGCATTACGTGCATGACTTAATCGACGCGTCATTTCTCTTGCCACAAACTATGTTATTTATATATATATATATATATATATATATGTAAATGTTTTTCTAAATATTAACTTTGATTTTCAGATGTAGTATAATTGATTGTTACATAGCAATGAAGGCTGTTTAACCTGTTTCTAGCATTTTATCTTGTCAGGTATTTCATGTCAGGATTACTACATATTTAACTGATTAGTGGTATTTTTTCCTATTTTTAATAGATTTATCCAAGATTGGCTACTTGTTCAGCCGACTGTTTAGTAGATCTACTGGGAGGTTGGGATATCCAAGACTGCATTCTTCATGGCAGCACTGGGGAGCGATGTCAAAGTTCTCGGCGAAGTAGAATTGACCGATTGTTCAGGAAGAAGCATGACAGCATAACAGATTCGAATAAAGCGTAAGTACAACTCCAATGTGGATTCAAGACTTGAAGAAATTCTAGATTTACTCATGAATACATTAGTTATTTTTTTATAAATTAGAACCTATTAGTTGAATAAGAATTTTAATTACAATTATTGTTAAACTATTTATGGTGCTAATGATCAAGAAGCTAACATTTAAAATGTAATCAAAAGTTAATAAAGATAGCAATTATGATTTTGCGATGGATAGCACAATATTTTGGCGAAATAAAAAAAAGTAATTAATCTGTTATCTGAAACGGTAGCAACAAATATGAGTATTTGATAATAGATGTACATATTGCGAGGGCAGATAAGGATTGACAATGATGAAGGGAATAGTAAACGCGAGGAAAACTGAAAAGTGTCCGGACCAATCTGCTAATCTTGACTCGCGTGACTTTGCGTAACATGAACCACTCACCTAAATAAGTAGAAAATTGATAACTTTTAGCATATCATATTCAATTCGATAATGTTCAGTGAGGTTACTATGCCAGAATAAGTTTTGTCAGTTTTACAGAATTATAAAACACCAGTTCATTTAATTTAATGCTGAAGAAACTGCGCAAAATCAATTTCACTTTATTTTCATAAATAATCGTGTAAATCATGAAAAAACGTTTTTCGCTTACATCGTAACTATTAGCATAAATTAATAATGACAAAAAATTATTTATATAAATATATATTGTTTGTAAAAACTAGACATAGCATTAGGTAGCACATGTTATTCATCCAGTAAACCAATTTAGTACTAATTGAGAACTCGTCAAGCACTATCCAGACATGGACACCGATGCAACTGGAGCTTGCAAAATTTTGCTACAGTGTCTGAATATCTAATTTACCGCAACAGGGTTCCACACACTACACGCAATTTGAAATCATATACTAACTTACGACACTTCGTTTGCCTTTCTTTCAGTTGACTTTATATATATATATGTATATATATATATAATGTCCATTGCCTTCAAATATTACACAGTATATGTCTAATTAGGAAGAAAAAACACATTAATAACGAAGTGGATAAAGGCCATTTATTTCGAGATTACTAAAAATCGCTCTACAATCTTTCATTTATATAAATTCTGGGTTTGTAATTGATTATGCTAGTGGCAACAAATCGGACTCGCTTTTACTTCTATTTCTTGTTTTGGCTGATTGGTAAGTGTGTATGCGTTTGTGTTTGTGTGTGTGTGCCTGTTTGCATGTAAAGGTCATTCTCGCAGTATTGCAAAGTGATGTCTGAGATCTGGTCATTACTGTATTGATGGCTTGAGAATTAACCATCTGTGCGCATTGTTCGCCGTTACGAGTGCTATTTTTCCGAGTGTAGTGTTTTGTTTCACATTTTTGGTACCAGGGAAAGTGTGGATTGCAGTGTTGAACGCTTATATTGTTTAGAAATTTCTGTCACCGAATGTGCAACTGTTTTTTCCTCTTCATTTTGTTGCCAATGCGATTGAATGATTGTTAATTTTAGTCGAGGGCGTGTTTGGTCTTGCGTGGATACTTGTAAATTTTTGTTGGATTTTTTTATTCGTGGCCAGTTGATTAGCATATTATGTTGATGAAACTTTTGAATATTTAGGACAGGTGCCTGTTGTTTTATATAAAGGGCTTCATTAATAAATAATAATTTTTTCTGATTTTGCTTTATTTAGGATTGAGAAATTAGTCAAATTAACTGGCTGCTCCGTTGCCAATATATAATCGGAAATAGCTGATTTTCCTGACGGTGCCATGCCTTTGTTAATTAATTTCTGAGGTAAATTTTGCTGGATTCTGTTTATCAATTGCTTCGTTGTACGTCCGATATATGTGCTACCGCACAAGCATGAGAATTTGTAGACTATGAATGATTTGGAAAGAATTGGCAATTGAACTTTGGAATCCAACCTCATGATTCTCTGTTTACGAAATATGATATTAACATTAACACTGTGAAAAATTCTCTTTAGTTATTCTATTCAGCCGCCTTGCAATTTTACAGGTTGGTACGTCGCCTCTAAATGGTAAGTTTAGGAAAACCTGCTTGACGGTATCCTCTCAAGAGCAAATTTGTCGCGGTTTGATGTTGACATCAAGAAATGGCTCTGGGTAGTTGTTCATTAGCAAAATTTTCCTCAGGTGGCCAAGTTCTTCCTCGATCTTGTGTTCAGAACAGATCTTCCTGATTCTGTTTGCTAGGTTGTTGATTAAGTTTCTTTTGTGGGATTTTGGCACACTACTATTTTAGTGAATGTATTGCCCGATTAAAGCGGATTTTCTACATATGGTCAGTGTTAAATCCCCATTTTCTTCTCGAGTGTGTTTGATGTAAAGGAAGGGAAAACTGTCGTCTCTCTCTACCTCGAGAGTGAATTTGATGTCGGGATCGGCTCCATTTGCTTGTTTGAGGATTTCAGTAGGGTCTGCTGTTTCTGAGATTAACAACAAGATATCATCTAAATACCTATTATAGAGTGCGCACTGGTCAATTATACAATTCAGGCTCGTTTTTTCCAGATGATAAATGTATACATCTGCCAGGAGGGGTGCAATGCAGCTTCCCATAGCTACATCATTGATCTGGCGGTAGTATATCACTTCAAATGTAAATTGCACGTTTTTTGTACATGCTAATATGAGGTCTTTGATATCATTGGTGTCTATAGGGAAATCAAAAAATTCATTTTTAATTAGGTCGCAAAAGATCTCCGTTGTTTTATCCAGTGGTATGTTTGCAAATAAGGACGAGACGTCAAGCGAGACCATTTTATTCTCTAGAACGTTCTTGCATTAATTCTTGATTCGATATTTATTGAATCATCTTTCTGTTTGATGTCTTGTTTGAATTTAGATTGATCATTTATAATATCGTTTATGGACTTTTTATAAGTGACAGCTTCAAGTATAACAACTGATCCTTTGTCAGGTGTGGCAAGTCGTATGGATTTGTCTGATTGTAATTTTCTGACTTTATCTATGCGCATTTTGTGATGATTTGTCTGCCTCTGAATTCCTTCTTGTATTGTTCTAGTGCGCTAACTATCTAAGCTTTCAGTCCTTGACCATTGGATACCTGTGGGCGGTGTCCTTCATTAAGTCATTGTAATAATTTTCCGTTCCAGCCTGAATGTCAATGATGTCGCGTTCACTTAGGTTTCTCTTGAATATGCAGAATTTCGCTCCAAAGGAGAGTAATTCATTCTGGTGTTTTGACAAGATCACTTTAGAATAATTGTGAATAAGTGTGTCTGGGTTTGTAGGAAATTGCGATTGTGTAGGCAATTTGTCCAGGTCCCTCGTGAGGTCCTTAGTTACTTTATCAGACGAATAAACTTATAAGCCGATTATTGCTTAATGCCATCGAGGACAACCAATTAAAACTGCAAGATGCAGAGAGAATCTTTCAATCACTGGGTTGTCAAATTGCAAGACTGAACGACAGCGAATACACTGCTTTTACAATGAAGATAGAAACGTGGATGAAAATAACAGCTGACAATAAAACTAAGGACCTCACGAGGGACCTGGACAAATTTCCAACACAATCGAAATTTCCTACAAACCCAGACACATTTATTCACAATTATTCAAAAGTGATTTTGTCAAAACACCATAATGAATTACTCTCCTTTGTAGCAAAATTCTGCAGTCAAGAGAAACCTAAGGCTGGAACGGAAAATTTCTACAATGACTTAACGAAGGACACCGCCCCACAGGTATTCAATGGTCAAGGACTGGAAGTTTATATAGTTAGCGCACTAGAACAATACAAAAAGGAATTCAAAGGCAGCCAAATCATCACAAAAATGCACATAGACGAACTCAGAATATTACAATCAGACAAATCAATACGACTTGCCACACCCGAAAAAGGATTAGGAGTTTTTATACTTGAAGCTGACGCTTATAGAAAGTCCATGAACGATATTATAAATGATCAATCTAAATTCAAAGAAGACATCAAACAGAAAGATGATTCAATAAATATCGAAACAAGAATTAATGCAAGATCATTCTACAGAATAAAAGTTTGGTTTGATCTACGATATAGAGTTGACTGAGGACTGCCATCGGAAGTTGTAACGTGTCAGTAGGTATTATTGACAGCAGTTTACAGTTTTGTGTTTCTGGTTGAAAAAACGGACTGGTACTTATTTCATGCCCGCAGAAATTATTTTGAGAAATTACTGTTATCCTATCTCGCCAAATGTAGTTTCTATGCTGTTTAAATTGACTCTGCTTTAGGTTGATTGCAATATCGATTAACGCATGCGCTACCATTAATTGGATCATTTTTTTTGTTAATTAATTAATCATAAATAAAATAAATGAAATTGCGCAATTTTACTTATTATCTCTCTGATTTATTCTTTCGATTCGAGAGGAGCTCTTATTCAACGGTAAGCTTTTTCAATTAGATTATTGTTTATATTTTCGTTCATTAAATCCGAAATTCTACAAGTGAAGCATAACATTTAATATTAAAACCGTTGTTTTCATTATAATATTCATGTATGATGTGAGTAATACATTAGCCATAACTTTATTGGTGAAGTGACCATTAAAAGGTCCAGTTTCACAATAACCGGTAAAAAGCCGCATAATTATATGTACTAGAGAGTAGGCGGCTGTTATGACTTTGTAACAGCCCTGTTATGAGACCTGGAGTAATGCCAGTGTCAATGCCTTTATTTGAAAGCCCTGTTTTGAAGCTGAATAACCGGCGACCATTATCTTATTAGTTTATGCGTTTAATTCTATCTGAACGGTTAGTTTTTTCCATTATATTCTGCAATGCATTCTAGTTCGTCACATCCATAAGTATATATTTTTTATGTCTTCAATTGGATTATCCTATTGAATTATGTTAATCATGAAGTTGCTAGTATTTTAAATATTTTAGCACACACGTGTGAAATGCGTGTTCCACCAGCCAGTGAATCAGAAAAATAAGATGCCATACAAAGTGCCAGAACCAAAACCAATGGGAAATTATGTGCCGGAGTGTAACAATCTATTGTGAAGTTCACAACAGTTTTTGATATACCTAGTGTACTGTCCACGACAGAGATGGTAGGTGGAAACCTGTTGTAAGTCCTGAAGTGTTGGCTGTGATCGCATCTTCAGGTAAAAACCTTGTCAAGCAATCCTTGTTAAACGAAGTGACCAACGACCAACAATCCTTAGTGTTTACATTGGTAACGACAGGTAGATAAACGTTAAATTTAGGATGTTGTAATGTCAATTTGTAGAGCGCGAAATCAAACCAGCTTCAAAATTTTTGATATATTAAAATGGGTTCGTTGATCTAGTTTAGAAAACAATAATTAACATAGCTTCAAGGAAAGTATACTCGAACAAATTGCTTATTAGTTATGTCTTTTGACTCATTTGCTTTTCAATTGTGACAGGTTTAATTGTGTTAAATTTTATTTGCTCAATTCTGCTCATCCTTATCTGGATGATATTTATTTGTAACGATATCACGTGAGAAATTCAATATTTTTGTCACTGTCCAGACAAAGATGGTTGGAATTTAAAAAAAAAATCAAAATTGAACAAATCAGTAATAATAAAATAAAAATAATATTTCATTGCGATCAATTCATTTGGCTAATTCATTACTTAAAATTTAAAATTATGTCAACCAAATCTAAAACAAATACGAATGATGTCTAAGTGCAAATTTGTAATGGTTAGTTTACACTCGAATACGCATAACATTTAATTTCCTTCAAGTAACTTATTCAAAATTTCAAATAGCTACTTATGCTTTTGTGCATTTAAAAAATATTCTGTAGCAGTCGTCATAACGCCCCAAACCTACGGCGTAGCCAGTTAAATTATGTGCTAAATTAAGGAATATACGCGTTCAAATGAGTCATTTGGGATAAATTAAAATGTGTAATCTAATCAACTCGTTTATATATCGATTTCTAATTATTAATTTGTGAAAATAGTCGCTTCGTCCGAAACATATAATGTGATAAGTTGAATAATGTGAGAGAAAACGGATGTTATGCATGCAGATAAGTCATGTTGGATTCAACCATTTACTATGCGTCTATTAAGCGGTTAGGTAATATTGAATATAAGTGATCATATTGGTTTTTTAAAAAAGGTAGTTAACACTGCATCGAAAATTCACTATAGAATCGGTCAAATATTGTAGGGTAATTCAAGGGTTACACTTATCCGATTTCTAAATAAAAACAAATTAGTTCATATAGAAACAAGTGCATATGCAAACATTATCATGAAAAACATGCAATCTCATTGATACATACGATTCGCGCTTAATGAATACAAACCCGCATGTATTTGTATATAATCGTAGATTAATACCTATGATCAATTTGCCCTGGCTTTTCAACCTCAATCACATTATCCCTGTTATAAATGCGAGTTGTATGTGCAGAATAACTTTTCCCCGTTTTTGAAAATTTTCTGTTTCTAAAAAATGAAACTAAATGTTTAGTGCTGTTAAAACAGGTAATAATGATTTGTGTATAATTCCTTAATATTTAACTTAATTTTAATCTTAGATCGTTTAAAATGTTATATATGTGCAACATTGAAAGCTTTATTTTGAAATATATTGCGACTTGAAGAAGTTGGTGAATGTTTAGCCTAGTAAAACGTGGCACAAAATTATTTCTAAAGTTATTTTACTTTTTTTTAGATATGAAGCAACATAATTAAATTATAATTAAAGAATATTTAAATAAATATATCATACTTTGTTTGTCTTTGTTTTAATTTTACTTTTGTTAATTATTATTTTTCTATTTTGGTTTCATGAAACAGAAGTGGCAGACAAAGTGTATCTGCAAATAGATATAATTTCGTCAGATATGGTAACGATAATAATGCAGAAATTGATTATCACAATGATGAATTCGATAACGCTCTTCTTACCTCAAACCTGATGTCTGGCAATGACATTCGTAGTCAAGTTGTTGAAATTTGCAGTAGTAACAAAATTGTGACGCCGGTAAATAAATTCCAAGTTAGCATTGTGCCAGAAAATAAATCGCTACCACTTGATGTGATCGACCTGACACACGTGGATTTAGGCGACTCGGAAAATGATACGTGTGTAATTGGAAAGGAGTTATTGCTTCTAAAAAATTCTAGTAATTCCAATAGAGATACTATTAACACAAACACAGCAGATATGATTAAGAGCGCTGATGAAAATCCTGACGGCTCATCAACTGTACGCACATCCGCCAATACCAGACGTAGTGCAATGTTTAGCCACGTAACAGACAGAAACTCTTCAGGACAGCATTCTTGTGTAAGCTTTATACTATATATTTTTTAGTTCTATGCAGTTAAGTGTGGCCAGTGCAGTTTATCATTTTCATTGTTCTTTTTATTCATTACTTCAACATAAAAGTCATGTTTTTACATGTGCATGCAGTTGATTGTTTAATTATAATCCCGAAAACGTGGTTTTTAATTTATGCTCAAAAAGATATATTATAATTAATAAGAGCAGCAAGAATGGTTTAACAGGTTTGGAAGTTTATTAGTTAGAGAACAAATGTAATATAATCATAACGTGTGGGATTTCACGCATGACTTGAATATTTACTTCCAATGAAATTATTAAATCAGTAATTTCTTGATACAATCTGCCAACCTATATATAATGTCCATTCCTTTTTAATTTAACACAGTATTCTTATAATTAGGAAAACACAAATAACAAATTGGATAAAGGCCATTTATTTTGTGAATACTAATCATCTCTTATACAATCATACATATTTATACATTTTGGGTTTTCAATTGATTATGCTAGTGGTAACAAATCTGACTCGTTTTTACTGCTGTTTCTTGTTTTGGCTAGTTGGTGAGTGTGTATGCGTTTGTGTTTGTGTGTATGTGTGTGTTTGCATGTAAAGGTCATTCTCGCAGTATTGCAAAGTGATGTCTGAGATCTGGTCATTATTGTTTTGATAGCTTGAGAATTAACCATTTGTGCGCATTGTTCACTGTTACATATACAAGTGCTATTTTTCCCAGTATAGTTGATCGTTTCACCTTGTTGCGCAAAGTTGTCGTTTTCACATGGTAACAGCGCCAGTGTGGATTGCAGTGTTAAACGCTCACATTGTTTGGAGACTTCTGTCATCGTATGCGCCTCTGTTATTTCCACTTCAGTTTGTTGCCAATCCGATTGTATGTTTGTTGATTATAGTCGAGGGCCTGTTTGTTCTTGGCTGGATACTAGTAGATTGTTGTTGAATTTTGTTATTCTTGGCCAGTCGATAAGAATATCATGTTGATGAAACTTTTGAATATTAAGGTCAGGTGCTTGTTGTTTTATGTAAAGGGCTTCATAGATAAATAATAATTTTTCTGATTTTGCTTTATGTAGAATTGTGAAATTGGTCGAATTGACAGGGTGCCCCGTTGCCAATATATGATCGGAAATAGCTGATTTTCCTGACGGTGGCAAGCCTTTGTTAATCAATTTCTGTGGCAAATGTTGCTGGATTCTGCTTATCAATTGCTTCTTCGTACGTCCGATATATGTGTTACCGCACATACATGAGAATTTGTAGACTATGTATGATTTGGAGAGAATTGGCAATTGATCTTTGGCATCCAACCTCATGATTCTCTGTGTACTAAATGTCATATTAACTTTAACACTGGGAAAGTTGTCCTTAGTTATTCTATTCAGCCGCCGTGCAATTATTGAGGCTGGTACGTCGCCTCTAAATGGTAAGTTTAGGAAAACCTGCTTGACGGTATCCTCTCTAGTACGAATCTGCCGTGGTCTGATGTTGACATCAATGAAACGCTCTGGGTAGTTGTTCATTAGCAAAATTTTCCTGAGGTAGCCAGTTCTTCCTCAATCTTGTGTTCAGAGCAGATCTTCCTGATTCTGTTTGCTAGGTTGTTTACTAAGTTTCTTTTGTGGGATTTTGGCACACTACTGTTGTAGTGAATGTATTGTCCGGTGAAAGTGGATTTTCTATGTATGGCCAGTGTCAAATCTCCGTTTGCTTCTCGAGTGATTTTGATGTCAAGGAAGGGAAAACTGTCGTCTTTCTCTACCTCGAGAGTGAATTTGATGTCTGGATCGACTCCATTTGCTTGTTTAAGGATTTCGGAAGGGTCTGCTGCTTCTGAGATGAACAACATCTTATCATCTACATACCTTTTGTAGAGTGCGCAATGGTCAATTATACCTTTTAGGCTCGTTTTTTCCAGGTGATAGATGTATACATCTGCCAGAAAGGGTGCGATGCAACTTCCCATAGCTACACCATTGATTTGGCGGTAGTATATCCCTTCGAATGTAAATTGCACGTTTTTAGTACATGCTAATATGAGGTCTTTGATGGCATTGGTGTCTATAGAGAAGTCAAAAAACTCATTTTTGATGAGGTCACACAAGATCTCCGTTGTCTTATCCAGTGGTGTGTTTGTAATTAAGGATGAGACGTCAAGCAAGACCATTTTATTCTGTAGGATGTTCTTCCCCTTCAATTCATTTGCTAGTTCGAAGGAGTGCTTGATAGTGTTTGCGTTTATGGTGCTCCGTATTGGTTCAAGTAGTTTGCAGAGAAACTTGGCTGGTTTATGTTGTGGAGCGTTGATCATTGACGTAATGGGCCACATCGAGGGAGCTCCTGAGTCTGTCACGGCTTTATGAGTTTTTGGTTTGCCGTACAATCTTGCGGTGTTTGTTCCGACTGGTTTTGTTTTTTGGATGTCTTCTGTGAGTTTTGATCTAATCTTGGAGTCAGCCATCGATGTTATAATATGTTTTTCCATCTTTTTCAAAATTGCATTAATTCTTGATTCGATGTTCATTGAATCATCTTTCTGTTTGATGTCATGCTTAAATTTAGATTGATCAGTTATTATATCGTTCATGGCCTTCCTGTAAGCTTCGGTTTCATGTATAACAATTCCTGATCCTTTGTCGGGTGTGGCAAGTCGTATGGATTTGTCTGATTGGAGTTTTCTGAGTTCGTCTATGTGCTGTTTTGTGATGATTTGGCTGCCTTTGAATTCCTTCTTGTATTGTTCTAGTGCGCTTACTATCTCAGCTTTCAGTCCTTGTCCATTGAATGCATGTGGGGCGGTGTCTTTCGTTAAGTCATTGTAGAAATTTTCCGTTCCAGCCTGAATGTCAATAATGTCACGTTCACTTAGGTTTTTCTTGACTACGCAGAATTTTGCTCCTAAGGAGAGTAATTCTTTCTGGTGTTTTGACAAGATCACTTTTGAATAATTGTGAATAAAAGCGTCTGGGTTCGTAGGAAATTTTGATTGCGTAGGAAATTTGTCCAGGTCTCTCGTGAGGTCCTTGGTTTCTTTGTCCGCTGTTATTTTCATCAGTGTTTCTATCTTCTTTGTGAAAGCGGTGTATTCGCCGTCGTTCAGTCTTGCAATTTGACAACACAGTGATTGAATGATGCTCTCAGCATCTTGCAGTTTTGATTTGTTGTCCTCGATACCATTGAGTAATAAGCGACTTATAAGTTTATTCGTCGGTTTTTGGTTATTTATTCTGCACTGCTTGAGGAATCGTTTTGGCACAACATCTGATTCTAAACACGATTTGAAGAACTTAATTCTTTCTAGAAGTTTGGCACACGTACAGTTGGCTGCAATATAAGTGTTTAGTTCCTTACGGGTAAATGGCTGACCCCGCTCTTTGATAATCTTTATAATGTCCATTCCTATTTAATTTAACACAAGTAAATTGTTTAAGGCACATTTGAATATAACTTTTGCTCTTCGGTAAACTAACCGTAAAATGATTCCGTCGTTTTCAAGTTTAGTATCTACGGCTAGAAAGTATGAAGTCTGTTTCTCCTTAACAGAATTTAGCTCGCCAGGTATGGACATCATTTTATAGGGAAGTTGCTCTAATATTGAAATAAAATTTTGTCCTCCAGTTATGCATGTATACATCTGCCAACAAAGAAGCGATAGACTAATCACTAATATACCAACAAAAAATAAAAATATCTATCTTATTACATGCCACCAGTGAAGCGGTTTCGTCACACTTTTGCAACTATTCACGTACTGTCCGAACTTGAACACATCTGCCTCACTGTCTGATGCTCTTACAGCGTGGCCCAGCGGTTTGGGAGACAGACTGCTAAGCATATGTGCCCAGGTTCGAACCCTGTCCGCAGCAAATTCTTGATGGTACTTGATGAATTGGCTTGTTAAACCTAATTATGTTGCTCCATTATAGTTTGATCTACTTCAAACATCGTGTACAGTTAACTAAAGTTATCTAAAAGACTGCCTTCCAGTTGTCTTGATTATACTACTAATACTACTGATTATACCATATCAACACATTTACACTTATTTATGAAATGTGATTGGCAACCTTTAATGTTATAGGTATTACGTACACCGTCCACCTATGCAAAGCTAACAATTACAGTACGTCCTATTACGAAATCTCTTAACTAAGTCATTTTGCATTCAAATCATAAGTGGCTGTTGAGAAATAAATATTGCACGGAACATCTTTTCCTATCAAAGACTGATCTGCACAGAATGCCAAAAGTTCTTTATTTGAACAAAGCGTAAAAAATCTACAATATTTTGCTTTCGTTTTCTATTATAAATTAAATATTATGATGCCATTTACCGAATATATTAATTAGTACTCCTGCATTCACATTGTCATTGCATACCAAGAATCATCAACATATCTTTTGCGTATTTTCACTCAACTCACTAATTAGGAGATTTTTCTTTGCAAATTACACTTAATCATATGGGCTATGATAAAAGCCAAAGCCAAACTCATCAATAGACAATATTTTGTCTGTATAGTTGGATATCTAAACAACACAAATTAAATAGTCACTTCAACTGCACGTTAAACAGGTTAGCCGATGCACTGAGCATTAGAGATACATTGACATTTGGATAAAAATAGTGGTAGGCTCGTCACAGAGAGGCTTTAATTTTAATTAATTCGCAAAAGTTTTGTTGTGTTGAACACAGCTCTCGAGCTTTAACCGCTCGAATTTCATTTATTTCTAAAGAGAATTGTTAGCATTATTCCTCCAGATAGGTCTTGATTTTATTACCTCATATGATATTCGATAAACCAGTTGGAATAACCATTATTGCTCAACGTTTCACGAAGCAGGTTTAGCTCTAATTCAATGTTCTTTGATGAACAAACCCTGCATATTTGTGTGACAAGATTAATTATGATGTACCTTTTGTACGCCCTTGGTGCACTACTGGAATAATGGATATACTGCCCAGTCCAGCTTGATTTCTTGTGAATCGACCTTCAAATGGTACGTTATTCATCTCTCGTGCTTCCTACATCCAGAAATGATAGAAATACGTCTTGGTCCTCTTCAAGTGTAAATTAGATTGCTAAATCTAACTTGTATATGTGATTTTGCATTGAATTTGTATCTACATTCTTTCTAACGAGCTTGAGAGTATCGTCAATGTAGCTTACGTAAGTATGAGTTCCAATGGTAAGTGGGCTTAATCCAGTTGTTTCTAAATGATTTATATATATGTTTGCTAAGACTGGTCTAAGAGGACTGTCCAAGCCTATACGTCAATTGGTCTGTAAGACTCGCTTTGAGCATAAATTGTATGTTACATGCGCACAGGTGAAGAAGTTAACTTAGGTCGTAAAATTCACTAATTCGTTTCGCCCAATGACGCTTGCTCATACGCACAAAGAATATTTCTATTCTTATTCAAATAGAATACAACTAAATAGAGATTGTCTATGTAGATGTAACAATTTTCTCTCTTTTAAAACTAATTCGCGAAATTTTGACATAAATTCATAGCTATCCTGAACCACATATTCCGTCCTCTCTTTATTATTTGTTTTATAAGCCGGTATAATAATCTGGTTACCACAAGTTGCGTAGAGTTCACGTTAGATAATATGAGCCTGAACGGATGATGATTTTCAATGCGGATTGCATTGTGAACCTTAGGCAACCTTTTAATACCAATAGTGATAAACCTACTGGTTTTCCATTTTAACATTCTATAATATTTTAATTTTGTACTTTGTATCGATTTCCTGCTTAGCTTCATTTTTCATATAATTCAGTTTAGAGTCTGTGTGTAAGGATGTTCTAATTTTTTTGATGAGTAAGATGCTCGAAACAAAAATGAATCAGACACTTTCCCAAAAATTAATAAAAACCGGCGCAGCTTCTACATAAAATCAACAGTTTGTTAACAATTGCTACTTAATTATTCATTATTAACAATGATATATGTATAAGTACACTGCAATATATATATATATATATATATATATATATATATATATATATATATATATATATATATATATATATATTGGTAGTACCATTCTCATGTGCAAAGATAGACAGAAATTTTCTGAGATAAAAGAACCATTTTTCACCTCTTCCTCAAGTATTTACATCTGAACAAAACCTTGGTTGGAGAGTGAGTATATATATATATATATATATATATATATATATATATATTCTTTTGTGCATGTGGATAAAAGTTATTAAGACTTCTATATGTCCATTAACAAAACAGGATTATTTTTTGCACAACTCTAACTAAGAATTTTTTTTAAATAACCTGTTTTCCATTCATTTTTTTCTTCCTGAAGAGACTCTTTGTATTGCGAGAGATATATCAAAGCTCACGGCAAAATTCCTTTTGATATTTTATATGTGACATTTCGAGCAACTCCCTAGTCGTCTTTTTCACATTTTTGGAGCTTATTATGATAAAATTGTGTGGTAAAAGGACAAATCTATTAAATATCTAAAATTGGATGTTCTACAGAAATATAAATGGATAAGTTTGAGCAAGATTGCTCAATTTTCATTATTATTTTGCTTAATTTATCGTATTTTTATCGTGAGTCCTGATAATGATATTAGTAAATAACAACCAAAGAAATTAAACAATAGACAGCTTTGATTGTCACCCATGTTACATCAACATCAGCGAGAGTAAAATATAACATTAAAGGAATATATTTTCTATTTTAGAATATTCATCCTTGCACTTTTTTATGGGAAAAAAGACGCATGGCTACCTGCCTTCTCACCTTCATTCACTAATATTGCCATATAGTTTATCAAATTTCCTGAATAAATCTGATAATACTGACAATGTATATTTAAAACGTTAAATTGGGAAAATGTCAAAACTAACTATTTACTAACTTCACTATTTTGAGCACTGGGTAAGCAAATTTTGATTTTTAACACCGTTTCTAAGATAGATGTAACACATGACAATTTTATGCAAAGCCACGAGGCCTAATCAACTTGTCGCTCGAGTTACCCAATAATAATTTTGGAGTTTTAAAACAATTGTATACTTTCTATTCAACACCTTAACTTCTATCAGTCCATCAGTTATGCAGGTTCAGCAATCCATCGGAGCAGACGATCACTCGACACAACCAGTCGTCCAGGACCGAGCAAGTTAAACAATGCAGTGAAGCATCTTTTCCCTGGGATCGATGCTTGTCAACTTATCTGGTCTTTTAAGGATGATAACTGGCTAGTAAGTCATGCTAGTTGTAATGCGTAATCATCAATTTATTCATATAAACAAAATACAAATATTCATACATCTTGTATAACTACCGTTTTATATATATATATATATATATATATATATTTATTTTTTTAATTTTTATATAGTCATACACCGTAAAGCAAGACACAAATAAAAACGTTAATCATCATCAATGTAATTAATATTTTTTTATTAAAAATGATAATAATCAATCAAAAATCCAAATGGGCCCAAAATATATCAATTTTACTAACTGATCTAAGAATCCTCCAGTCTATCAAATTGTGATAACGAGAACAGTGAAGAATTAAAAGAAGCGAAAAAGAATATTCTACAAAAATAACATAAATGGCTAAAATGAAATCTGTTCTTAACTTAGCATTATGAGCATCAATGTGCTTAACTGTGACAGTGGAAAAATGGTTCTGTACATGCAAGATTAAGTGTCCCTAAAAAGGACCCATATAAAGTGTACCTTAACGAGTGCTGTTCAAAATATACATCACATTTGACTATTAAAAAGTATATTTTTGGAGCACAACATTTACTAATGAAATGTATGTTCATTGTGAATAATGGCCGGTCTATTTGGAGAATACTCAATTGCACAATTCAATCTTTCATTTATATACATTCTTGGTTTTCATTTGATAAAGTGGATAAGAAATAGTATATTTCTTACTGTTAATTATATTTCCTGTTAGTGGTTTATTGCGTGTTGATTGGTGGGAGTGTGCCGGTTTTTTTCTGCGCGCGTGTAGGGGTCATAATTTTTAAATACAAAGTTATGCTAGAGATTTGGGTATTATTATATCAGTGGATTGAGATTTTACCAGCCTTTTGCTTTGTTTTCTATTGCGTGAACGAATAATTACCCTCGTATTTTTCCTTCGTATTACATTGTTCATGGGTTTTATATTTTACCTCTGGTTACAGCGCAGGATGTACAGAATGGGTCAGGTGTTTACATATAGATCGCTACCTTGATTAATGTAATTTTTGCAGCTTTCGCCACACCCGTATCAGTTATGCAATTTAACAATAATTGATTGTACTGTTCCTGTAAACAACTATTTAACTGAAATTTTCTGGCTTTAAATAAATGCCAATTCTATTTTTTCCAACCAGCCGCAGAAAATAGAAAGTCAAATATCAATTACTCGTACTAATGCGTTTCGTCCGTCTAAGACAATTTACGAAGCACAACGGCTACTGTCTAAGGAAGATAAAAACGAATGCGCCAGTAGAAATCAATGACGTTTGTTTTTCTATTTTGCTCGACTAGCTACATTTTTCAATATCGGGATTGTTCTTTATCACAAACAGAGTAACTTGAATCAAAGAATTGTTTTCACCACCTGTGCAACTGACTATCGATTAGTTGCACTTTCTTAGACACGTTTTAGTGAATGTTCTGACAATAAGTAACGGGTGAAAAGCTTTTTGTAAGTTTCGAATAAGATTATGTTTAAAAAAGAAGGTTTTCATTTAATTATCAAACGATAAATAGTTTAACTAAATTTATATATTTTATCTAAAAATAATATTTAACTTTTGCCAGAATTTAAGTGTCACCTGTTCATTTTTTGACATATCTTTGATTTCGATAATAAAAGTAAAACTTTGAAGTAGAAAAATTGATATAATAGTGTTGGAATTTGCTCAAAACCTAGACCTTCAACTAATAACACAGTTTCTAAACACAAAAATGAAGAATGTGATATTTTGAGCTGTTTTTTACCTGACAAATTTTCGTCGTTCCTTTCTATGAACCATGTTTATAACGGCAATCTTTGTATAACCACAAACAATATTAAATATTTTCAAATTTTTGATAATGAGTGAAACATATTTTCACATTGTGGCGCCAAGATATGTTAGAGTAACAGATTTCAAGGCAGACGTGCCTAGGTACAAGCCCTGTCCGAGTCAAATTATGTGATGAGTTCTCAATAAGGACGGTACCGGTGTACTGGATGAATTGTTTTTGCTACAGTATACAATTGTTAGATTGAATTTGATATTGCGATATTTAGTGTATAATCAGGATAAAGCAAACCATAAACTCAAATAATTTATTTTACCAATTTTTGACACTTATTTGTTCTGCTTATTTGAATATATTTACATCAAGCATATTTCTATAAATATGAAATTGACGCACGAGTGACATTATTGAGTAGAGGCATTGCTTTACTGATTTAAAATGTACGAGAACTTTCGCCATGACTGAGACAAACGAAAATAACGCACATTAGTACATTTGGCAAAAAAAAGTAATGACTTGTGCAAAAGCATAAACTTTGCTAAACGACTAGATTAAAATATATTCTCATTCTCTAACTATGTTTGAACCATAAACTTGAAAGATATTTGCCAGGTAACAAAGTGTTTAATAATTGATTTATTTATTAGAGTTCTTCATCAAATAGCATTCAATTCATTCGACACATTCTATTAGAAAAAGGGTCCTCTGGAGCATGCATTGAAGTACCCAGCGCAGATGATAATTCTCAATAGCAGCGTTCTCGTATATATTTACATATATATATATATATATATATATATATATATATATATATATATCGTTACCAATCTCATCATTATTTAAAATATAAAAACACACTTATTCCATGGAATAACATTTATTAATAAATCTTATTTCTACCAGTATCTACAGCTATTATTCTGGATTCGTTAATATATTCGTTCATCCAATCCCAACTGTACATTTGTCGTAACCAATCCACT
Organism: Eudiplozoon nipponicum; assembly: GCA_029291075.1. Lineage (NCBI taxonomy): Eukaryota > Metazoa > Platyhelminthes > Monogenea > Mazocraeidea > Diplozoidae > Eudiplozoon > Eudiplozoon nipponicum. The sequence goes on along the minus strand of JAQBSW010001382.1, from coordinate 96,324 downwards.
CTCTGCTGTCCCTCTTTGTTTTACGCAATTTAGACCACTCCTTGTGCGTAACGTCATGTGGTGTATCATCGTTTTCATTGTAAGTCCGTCCGTAATTGACGAGTGTGTCGTATTTTGCCGAACGTAGGGTATTTTTGAAGGCCTATGAGTTATGTCTTTGTTCCAGTCCAATTTAATTTGCTTTTGAATTACTTTCTGCAAGTTTAAGCGGAGGTTTAGCTTATTAATTGCAATAGCTTGGAAAACCAAAGCATTTTTCCGTTTTTGGCTCGTACAGATCTGAAAAATTGTCACTCCTAACAGCATGACCTGTGAGTAGTACATGTTCGCAAATTGCTGACTTTTGTGCAGGAGCTACAGACCTCTTTAACAGTTTTTTAGGCAAATGCTGATTTATTCTAGTTTCCAGCTTCTTTTTTGATCTGCCGATGTACCGAGCGTTGTAGGCAAATTGAAATTTGTATACAGAAAAAAGTGTTGACGTCATTGAGAGGCTATCTTTTTCATTTGTGCGCACCGGTTTTGTTTTGTTGAACACCAATCTCACCTGTATTGGTGGAAACTGTGCTTTAGTCGCTCGAACTTATTTTTCTTTTGAAGATCTCAGCTGGAAGATCACCTCCAAAGGGAACATTAAGCGTTAATCTCTGGGGTGTTTTGTTTTCCTCCAAATTGGTCTCGATTTTTCTGCGTTGCTTCAAGTTGTATTCGACGAACTAGTCCGGATAGATTTTATTTCTCAACTCTTCGCGAAGCAAATTTAGGTCTAATTCTATGTTGTTCAGTGAACAAATCCTGCGTATTCGTGTATCCAAATTTATTATCAAATTCCTTTTGTACGCCCTTGGCACACTACTGAAATAATGGATATATTGCCCAGTCCAGCTTGATTTGTTCTGAACAGACCTTGAGATGGTACTATCTTCATCTCTCGTTATTCCTACATCTAGAAAGGATAAATATCCGTCTTGTTCTTATTCTATTGTAAACTTGATTGGTTAGTCTACCTTGTTTATGTGATGTAACAGTAAATTTTTATCTTCATCCTTCCAAAGAGCATGAAAGTATTGTCAACGTAGCGTAGGTAAGAATGGGCTCGATTGATAAATTGTTTTAATCCAGTTGTTTCTAAATGGTGCATGTATATGTCTTTCCATACGGGTCCAAAAGGACTATCCCTACCTATGCCGTCAATTTGTCTGTAAAAGACTCCTTAGAATACGAATTATACGTTGGACGTACATAATAAAAGTAGTTCACTTATGTCGTCCACTTTTATCAGTGTTTCCGCTCCTGATGATCGTAGATATTCACAAAGGATATTTATAGTTTCATTTAATGGAATGCTAGTAAAGAGGGACTTTATAACGAGGGACAAAATTTTCTTTTCTTTTAAATTCAAGTCGCGATTTTTTTTCATAAATTGAAAGCTATCCTGTGCAACGTGCTCCATTCTCCCTTTCATGATAGGTTTTATATAGATCAACGCTTTGTGCTCCCTTTGGAGGTGATCTTCCAGCTGAGATCTTCAAAGGAAAAGTAGTTCGAGCGACTAAAGCACAGTTTACATCAATACAGGTGAGTGTGGTGTTAAGCTCAAAAAAACCGATGCGCACAAATGAAAAAGATAACCTCTCCGTGACGTCAACACCTTTGTCTGTATACAAATTTCAATGTGCCTACAACTCTCGGTACATCGGCAGGTCAAAAAAGAAGCTGGAAACTAGAATAAATCAGCATTTGCCTAAAAAACTATTAAAGAGGTGTGCAGCTCCTGCACAAAAATCAGCAATTTGCGAACATGTACTACTCACAGGTCATGCTGTTAGGAGTAACAATTTTTCATATCTGTACAAGCCAAAAACGGAAAAATGATTTGGTTTTCCAAGCTATTGCAATTAATAAGCTAAACCTCCGCTTAAACTTGCAGAAAGTAATTCAAAAGCAAAATAAATTGGACTGGAACAAAGACATAACTCATAGGCCTTCAAAAATACCCTACGTTCGGCAAAATACGACACACCCGTCAATTTCGGACGGACTTACAATGAAAACGATGACACACCACATGACGTTACGCAAAAGGAGTGGTCTAAATTGCGTAAAACTAGGAGAGACATAGCGGAGATGTGATTGTTTACGACAAATGTACATTTGGGATTGGATGAACAAATATATTAACGAATCCAGAGTAATTGCTGTAGATTCTGGTAGAAATAAAATATATTAATAAATGTTATTCCATGGAATAAGTGTGTTTTCATATATATATATATATATATATATATATAGATTTATACAATAATGGAATTGATTATACATCAACAACTAATATTCAAATTCATATGCTATAAATCTTCATAACGATGATAATTTCGCTATTATAAGTTAGATTTGTTTGCGATCTCTTGAATCCAACCTGTATCGTATATTAAAAAAAACTCCTAAACAAAGCCAATATTTAAACGAATATTGGTTGCTCGGGGGATAATAAGAATTACATTTAATCAAGGTTGTGATCTTCGTATGGATATCTGACCCATTTTAATTATATAAATGTTTATTTCAATAACACTTTCCCACGTAATGTGGTATTTTTTCGATAATGACAGATTGGAAATGAGTAGTTGGAACTTTAGGGCTAAAGGAATACTATATGGGCTCTAGTTAAAGGAAAGGCTACCCAAAAAAAACATTAGCTGGTTTATAACTGAAAATTGTGTGAAGTGTGCGACAGGGTGGCTCAGTGGTTAGAGCATCAGATTCCGAAGCAGATGTGCCCAGGTTCGAGTCCTGTCTGCGGCAAATTCTGGCCAGTACGTGATGAGTTCCCAATAAGAACGAAACCGGTCTACTGGATGAATTGCCTTTTCCACGCTACAAAATACTTAGTTGATTCTGACAAATGCATATACATAATGGGTCAGGTGCTTATATCAAGTTCACAACTTTGATTAAAATTAAAGATTATATTTGTAATGCCTCATTTCAGATTTATTTGTAATATATATATATATATATATATATATATATATATATATATATATACCGTGTCACATTCATTGGGAGAATTATAAATAGTTAATCAATAGAATCTATAAAATACTGCTCAATACTTTGATCCAGAGACGTGTATCGTCATTGGCCAAATGAGCAATTACTGATTATATGATTCAAACGGAACACCACTTGAGCACAACCAACTCCCCTTTCCGCATAAATAAAGGCTCATACATTTTATGAAGCACTGTACGTGCAGAAACAAAAACCCTTTCTGATTAAACGAACATTGGTTGCGTGGGCAGTGATAACAATTATTAATAATCGAGGTTGCGGTCTTGATATAAGCACCTGATCCATTAATTACTTACATATGTCAATATAAACTAATAATTGTATAGTGGAGAAAACGCAATTCATCCAGATTCCGAAGAAGACCTGCTCAGGTTCGAGCCCTGTCGCGGCAATTTCTGCTCACTACATGATGAGTTCCCAATAAAGACGAAACCGGTCTAATGGAGGAATTGCCTTTCCTAAACTATACAATTCTTAGTTTATATTGACATATGTAAGTAATTAATGGGTCAGTTGGTTATATCAAGACCGCAACATTTATTATAATAATTCTTATCATCGCCCGCGCAACCAATATTGGTTTAATTATATAAATGTTCATTTCAATACCACTTTTCCATGTAGTGTGGTGCCTGTTCAGTAGTGACAGATTTGGGATGATTAGTTGGTACTTTGCATTTAAATGTATGCCAAATGAGTTCCGCCTAAAGCAAAAATAGACTAAATAAGTTACATTTGTTAGTATATAACTGAAAATTGTGTGTAGTACAGCGTGCGGCAAGGTCGCTCAATGGTCAGAGCACCAGATTCCGTAGCACACATGCCCAGGTTCGAGTCCTCTCCGCGGCATTTTCTGGCCAGTACATGATGAGTTCCCAATAAAGACGAAACCGGTCTATTGGATGAATTGTCTTTTCTACACTATACAATTCTTAGTAAGTAATTAATGGGTCAGGTGCTTATATCAAGATCGCAACCTTGATTGTAATAACCCTTACTGATTGTTTAAACATATTTTCATCAAATTAGGACGTCAGTAGCAAAAAAATTCAAACTTTACGAAGTTGACCAAATTTAGCATTATCAATATATATATATATATATATATATATATATATATATATATATATATATATATATATACCAACCACTTTTAGGGACAATTTTATACATGTAAATACGCAATTTTCAGTTTAACGGATATATATATTGTATTCCTAATGTTAGATTAAGAATAATCTACATTTCCATAAATAAGGTAAATTTTCTAGAACAGTCATTTTTGTTTTTTAGTTCTTCGGCTTATATATTCAGTAACTATTTTTACCCCATTTGAGCTGGTTAATGCTGGGCGTGTGTTATCTTTTTTAACAAACGTTCATTTTAATCTGTATTATAAACTGTTTCTTAACGAATGAATGTGCTTATTAAACTTTCGTTCAATATATAATTTATCGTTAATCATAATAGTATTTTTACTGTTTTATCAATAATTTGTGACCTGCAACGAGAAGCTGCATATATATATATATATATATATATATATATATATATATATATATATATATATATATATATATATATATATATATAAAACTAACATTCTCTTGTATAGATGCATGTTATGCTAGATGGTGACTCTGCCTAGTTTCAACATAGCCTGCTAAAGAGTAGCCACTTAATTTTTAATGATGAATAACGCTACATGAACTGGTAACTTTTTGACCAAGCCTTAGAATTTTAATCCTGTTAAAAGTGAAACAAGGATGAGCACAGTATCATCAAGAGACTGTAAATGTTGATGAGTACTGCAAATAACGATAAGTACATAAATAATATGTTAATGTTCTGGTAAATAAGTACAGATAATTTGATCAATGAATCAGATGCTTTAATATAGTAAAATGAATACTGACTCGGGCACATGGTTGAAATAATCCGGCGTATGTAGAATAAATAATGGCATTTCAATTAAAATGAAAAAAAGCACGTAAGGTTCTTGAAGTATGATAATACTCAATTAAATTAAACAAAAACCATGCCGGATAATTGTTATCTGGACATAACTGTTCATTCTGAAACGTATTGTTTCTAAACGTTGATTTCCATTGTCTAAAACAAGCATTACATTTTTGCGAAATAATTCTAAAGGTAACGATACTGAACTAAATCAAACATTATTATGAAATGCCTAAAATTGCAGTATGCACAATAATGAATCTGACCGCAGCAGTGCCTCGGTTAGGACTACAAATTTCTAGTTCATAAACAACAGTAGTGGCCTTAAAGAGGACCGGATGTATATATATATATAAATATATATATATATATATATATATATATATATATATATATATATATATATATATATATATATAATCAATATTATTCTTTGAAATGGGATATAGAATTTCAGATATAAAGTCTATAATGAAAGAGCGATTACTTAATTACACATTATTTGGTGTTTTTTATAATGAAATTAATCAAAATGCTTCTTTTTAATAATGTTTGACTTGTTCAAATAGGTTAATGGAATTGTCTCTAAGGACAAAGAACTGCTGACGTTCGACAGATCGCTGCTTTTGAACAATTTAGCTCCAGTCTGGCTAGGAGAATTTGAGCATCGTCTAAAATTAGCTCTCGAAAGTCAGACGCAGTCGATTTCTTTTTTAATGATGAATGATTTTGCGTCATGTCGTATTTTGGACCAGTCGATCAGCAGTCTCCGTATGTATTTTTTGCATTAGATAGTTTTATTAATATTTTATCATTATGTGGCATCTCGCGGATTAAACATTTAAAATAAGTTTTTTCAATTAATGTTTGAGATATACTTATCAGTCTTAAGGTTTGCTATTATTCTTACCATTATTATTTTCTTATTACTATTTTTTTAAAGTTTTTTTTTTTAATTATGATTTATAATACTATTATTTTTCTCATGAATAATATTGTTTAAAAATACTATTATTAGTATTGTTATATTTTTTGTTATTATTCTAACTATTATCATTATTATTGTGTATTATTATTATTATTATTATTATTATTATTATTATTATTATTATTAAAATTATAATTATGTTAACAGTACGATTCATTGTCCACCAATATTTCTGACATAAAAACGTTTACCAATTTGTGTAAATTTCAATGTAATGAAAGGAAGAAAATCTATTAAAGTTTAGTTCGTTGAAATTATTATTAAATGCAAGTTTTCCAATATGAATTTAAAGTTTAATGTAAAATGTTTGTAATGTCAATCCTTTTGGTAAGTTTATTAGCAAAAACAGAAACGACTTGAGGCCACATGACTTCAATTTGTGGCCTTCAAAACACGATAGAATGTTGGCGATCTAACTAAAATACTTGCTTTTAAAACAACAAAAGTTCTGAGAGTAAATGTTCAGCTTTTTACTTCATTTTTTACCTACTGTTTACAAGTTGTAGCTCGCCAGACTGTATTCCGACAGACAACTATAACAAACTTATTTGGTAACAATGTATTAATACGAAGTGTTTACTAGCGACTTATTATTAAAGGCCAGTACTAGGCCTTATACGCACTATATATTTTGCCACAAAATGTGGGCTTAGGGTGTATTACCGCCTCCTACTGATGAGACATTGGTAAGCCCAAAACAGATATATCCATGTGATTGTACTTTTCGTTCATTGTTGTTTTGATTTATACTTGGGGTCCTATTTGAAATAAGATTTACTAGGTACGTAATAGCTAATAGACGATTGCATATATACTAGTTCTCCAGAACCATCAATATTTAAATACACATAACTGACTAACAATGAAATATTGTACATGACTGTTAAACTACCATATTGGACTGTTTTTTTTAATTCTTAAAACACCATTTAATGAGTACCTATACACATCCGTAAAAGTTCTTTTTATCGTTTACTATAAAAGTTCTATTTCTTCGGTTTGTAGCAGCGGGGCCCATAATTTTTTTTATTCCAAATATGTAGAATGCGTATATTTAAGTTTGAACATTCTTGGTTTTACTCGCCAGTAAGCTCGAAGCACATGCATTCTTCAAATGAAATCTCATATTCCTGGTGACTTTTTAATATCCGTCTGATTCTCTATGAATGTGCTTGTTACTCGACCCAGAATACCTGATACGTATATCTTAACTCATTCGCACTTATTTTAATTTATAACATGCATTTATCTTCGTGGGGGGGGGGAGGTAGGTAGTTTAAAAATATTTCAATTAAATTTTTTAATTAAACAGTGACTAAAACATCTCTAGATTGAATTAGATTTCGATAATTTCTCCATTATATATTGTCATTTTATCGTGCAAACAGTATGCATTTTTCTGTAAATCTATAGTCCATTTGTCCAAATTACTCATTTTTATTATATAATCTTGCTTTTAAATTTACTAATAGACAGTTTCATATATCTCCAATTTTCTTTCTTTCTATTTTCTAAAAACAGACAAAACGGAAAATATGTATTCGTCACATTGTTCAAGCTTTCTTACACATCTGTCCAATTTTCACGTTCCTATGCAATGTTTACTGCTTGCAATACGTATCGACGTGCATTTTATCATCCAGGACGTATTGAGCGAGTTTGTCTTAGAGCCTGAGTGCACGCCAAGAGAAAATGCTGTTTGGACAACCTTAAGAAGTTTGCAGTAGGTTAACCTGTAGCCTAGGCACCTAAATTTGAATGTAGACTAAAGTATGATTTTGCATTTGTAACTGTATCTTTAGTTTTTCAGAATAATAATTATAAAATGGGTACAGCGATAAGCGATAAGGCTAACGGTTGCAGTTATGCGTCCAAATGACAGCAATGTTTTAACACATATTCTCTGCAATGAAACAACATGTATATGTAAGAAGCTGGAGGAAAACTATGAACTGAAGCCGGATGCTAGCTCGCACAAACAGCAGACGGAGTGCAATTAAAGAGTGTGCCGTGTTTATCTGTGTTGTTGATTATGATGCGTCACCACATATCCTCAAGACAGTTTAATATAGTCTTGTAAACATGGAGATAGTATGAAATAAGGGAAAAACCAACCAATTGATTGCAACTTCTCCAATTCTCGCTCAATGCTCGAATATGCTTCTTCGGGTTGCATAAATTTGGTTGCAAATTGTTAATCCATAAAGCTTTGTATGTGGCTAACTCCCTCCTGTTATTGCGTTTAATAATCATCTTAAATTCTAAGTGTGAGGTTTCAACGATGTGTTGCGAAGTTGCAGACGTGTATTCACCATTTCATTTAAAACAGGCGTTTAAATTACAATTTTTCTTGTTCCAGTAATTAACCGTCTGGTCGATCGGCCTACGTCATTTAATCGAAAACATGCGCATGTATATTGGTAAATAATATTTGATGACGACATTAATGGCTCGTTCTCTTTGTTTGCTGGTAAAGGCAAGTTTGTTACCTTAAATAACACTTTAATGGCTAGCCTTGATGATTAATTGAATCAATTAAATACTGTTTGTTACGAAGAACTAATATATATGCAAGTATGTATTAGGTTTTGCGAACCTAGTAACAAATTAGTTCAGTTGTGACCAGAAGGATAAACCAAAGGCAGCATGAATGGAAAGTATAATCTCATGCACATTCGTTTCGTGCTTACTGGTGATTCATCAGTAGGAGCCGTTAAAACGCCCTTTAACAACTATATATTTGGTAGAATAATGTGGAATAATAGGACGGTACAATCACCTAGACGAATGTGTAAACCTGTAATAGTGAAGCTAACATAATCTGAAGTCAATGACAATACGACTTCAATGCTACCTCACACTCTATAATATATATACCGAGTCTGTAAAGGATACTAACACTATGGCTATTGTGTTAGTAACTCATACCTTTTTTGAAATCGATGAGTACCGGATACTAGCACTATGGTTTCCGAGTCGGTACATGATACCAACCTGATGGATATAAATTTATGCTAAAGTTCACCCAAATTGAGATTTACAACAATTTCCGAACACCTGTTACTCCAGTTAAACCATACACTCTGGCCTTCATCGATATCAGTTATCACATTTCGCGGTAAGCATGACATCATTCAATTCAATATATTACAGTTAAATACTGTTTGTTGCGATGAACTAATATATATGCAAGTATGTATTAGGTTTTGCGAACCTAGTAACAAATTAGTTCAGTTCTGACCAGAAGGATAAACCAAAGGCAGCATGAACGGAAAGTATAATCTCATGCACATTCGTTTCGTGCTTACTGCATGAGATTATACTTTCCTTTCATGCTGCCTTTGGTTTATCCTTCTGGTCACAACTGAAATAATTTGTTACTAGGTTCGCAAAACCCTAATACATACTTGCATATATATTAGTTCTTCGCAACAAACAGTATTTAACTGTAATATATCGAATTGAATGATGTCATGCTTACCGCGAAATGTGATAACTGATATCGATGAAGGCCAGAGTGTATGGTTTAACTGGAGTAACAGGTGTTCGGAAATTGTTGTAATTCTCAATTTAGGTGAACTTTAGCATAAATTTATATCCATCAGGTTGATATCATGTACCAACTCGGAAACCATAGTGTTAGTCTCCGGTGATCATCGATTTGAAAAAAGGTATTAGTTACTAACACAATAGCCATAGTGTTAGTATCCTTTACAGACTCGGTATATATATTATATAGTGAGAGTTAGCGTTGAAGTCGTTTTGTCGTTGACTTTAGATTAGGTTAGCTTCACTATTACAGGTTTACACATTCGTCTAGGAGATTGTACTGTCCTATTATTCCATATTCTTCTACCAAATATATAGTGGTTAAAGGGCGTAATACCGGCTCCTACTGATGAGTCGCCAGTAAGCACGAAACGAATGTGCATGAGATTATACTTTCCGTTCACGCTGCCTTTGGTTTATCCTTCTGGTCACAACTGAACTAATTTGTTACTAGGTTCATAAAACCTAATTCATACTTGCATATATATTAGTTCTTCGCAACAAACAGTATTTAACTGTAATATATTGAATTGAATGATGTCATGCGTACCGCGAAATGTGATAACTGATATCGATGAAGGCCAGAGTGTATAGTTTAACTGGAGTAACAGGTGCTCGGAAATTGTTGTAATTCTCAATTTGGGTGAACTTTAGCATAAATTTATATCCATCGGTTTGGTATCATGTACCGACTCGGAAACCATAGTGTTAGTATCCGGTACTCATCGATTTCAAAAAGGTATAAGTTACTAACACAATAGCCATAGTGTTAGTATCCTTTACAGACTCGGTATATATATTATATAGTGAGAGTTAGCATTGAAGTCGTATTGTCGTTGACTTTAGATTATGTTAGCTTCACTATTACAAGTTTACACATTCGTCTAGGAGATTGTACCGTCCTATTATTCCACATTCTTCTACCAAATATATAGTGGTTAAAGGGCGTAATTCCGGCTCCTACTGATGAGTCGCCAGTAAGCACGAAACGAATGTGCATGAGATTATACTTTCCGTTCATGCTGCCTTTGGTTTATCCTTCTGGTCACAACTGAACTAATTTGTTAATAGGTTCGTAAAACCTAATACATACTTGCATATATATTAGTTCTTCGCAACAAACAGTATTTAACTGTAATATATTGAATTGAATGATGTCATGCTTACCGCGAAATGTGATAACTGATATCGATGAAGGCCAGAGTGTATGGTTTAATTGGAGTAACAGGTGTTCGGAAATTGTTGTAATTCTCAATTTGGGTGAACTTTAGCATAGATTTATATCCATCAGGTTGGTATCATGTACCGACTCGGAAACCATAGTGTTAGTATCCGGTACTCATCGATTTCAAAAAAGGTATCAGTTACTAACACCATGGCCATAGTGTTAGTATCCTTTACAGACTCGGTATATATATTATATAGTGTGAGTTAGTACTGAAGTCGCATTGTCGTTGACTTAGATTATGTTAGCTTCACTATTACAGGTTTACACATTCGTCTAGGAGATTGTACCGTCCTATTGTCCCACATTCTTGACCAAAATATATAGTGGTTAAAGGGCGAAAAACCGGCTCCTACTAATCAGTCGCCAGTAAACAGGAAACAAATGTGCACGAGATTATACGATCTATTCATGCTGTTTTTGGTTTATCCTTCTGGTCACAACTGAACAAATTTGTTACTAGGTTCGCAAAACCTAATACATACTTGCATATATATTAGTTCTTCGCCACAAACAGTATTTAACTGTAATATATTGAATTGAATGATGTCATGCTTACCGCGAAATGTGATAACTGATATCGATGAAGTCCAGAGTGTATGGTTTAACTGGAGTAACAGGTGTTCGGAAATTTTTGTAATTCTCAATTTGGGTGAACTTTAGCATAAATTTTTATCCATCGGGTTGGTATCATGTACCGACTCTGAAACCATAGTGTTAGTATCCGGTACTCATCGATTTCAAAAAAGGTATCAGTTACTAACACAATGGCCATAGTGTTAGTATCCTTTATAGACTCAGTATATATATTATATAGTGTGAGTTAGCATTGAAGTCGTATTGTCGTTGACTTCAGATTATGTTAGCTTCACTATTACAGGTTTACACATTCATCTAGGAGATTGTACCGTCCTATTATTCCACATTCTTCTACCAAATATATAGTGGTTAAAGGGCGTAATACCGGCTCCTACTGATGAGTCGCCAGTAAGCACGAAACGAATGTGCGTGAGATTATACTTTCCGTTCATGCTGCCTTTGGTTTATCCTTCTGGTCACAACTGAACTAATTTGTTACTAGGTTCGCAAAACCTAATACATACTTGAATTGAATCAATTATTAAAAGGGAAGCTAACAGAAACATTTATTTCGGACCGGAATAGACAGCAGTTTACTTGAACATCCCATTTAAGGGGGATGCGGTTTCCCGAATAACACAAAAAAGTTGAAGCGGCATTAAAACGCACATTTAATACAGGTTAACTACGTATGCTGCAAAATGTAACACACTAACATTTTCCAGCAATCAAAGAGAAACGACGCTAATTTCGACACTAATTAGTAATTACGAAATACATAAGCAAGTTGTTGATTAACTTACGTAGGCCGATGGACTGGGCGTTTAATTACTCGAAGTTGAGAACATAGCTACTTTGACGACTGTTTTAATTCAAATAGTCAATGCAGGTCTGCAATTGCTGAAACCTCACACTTATGTTCTCCAAAGGTAGCATTTAATATAGCTACTAAATGCAATAACTGAACGGAGCTAGCCACCTACATACATCATAAATAAATACCTACATACATTCACAAATGCCTGCATACATAAATATATGCATAATTAATTACATACATATATACATATATACAAGCATACTTTCATGCATACATATATACATACATACATTCCTAAGTATATACCGTAATACGTACAGACATATTTAATGTATTCATGATTTTTTTCAAAGAGACATGCGTACGCCCAAATGTCAACAAATTCAAAGCCACGCATAAGGATTTGCTTTATAGGAAGTTAGACGTCTTATTCGCGCGAAGTTCAACCGTTTCCACTATCACTGGCTAGAATTATAGCTATAACTCCGGTTCAGCTTCAACTAAAAGACACCTTATCCCATGCGGTAACTTCCACTGGACGTCAACTTATCGCCGAATGAAAGCCCCATTAATTTCAAGTAATGTAAACTTGCAAAATCCAAAAAACCTAATCTCTTTTTATCCAAATTGTAATATTTATTATATTGAGTATAGAAATTATTCATTATTTTTTCAATGATATTTCTTAATAAGCCAAATTACTCGAATAATTTACGAAAAAAGTATTTTCCTTTAATTTTTCTTTGCATACATTATTACATTGTTTCTATCATAGGATTTATATATTTTTTTTATAATTATATGAACTTATGGCAAATTGAGACAAAAAATGTGATTTAATCAATTTATAATGCAGCTTTAGGTGTAATACTATATTATTGAAAATGATCCATTTCCGATGAAAGGAGTGCTCGGAAAGCTTAAATGCAGTGTTATTTAATTAATAGGAACAGATACATAATTCATAAAAAAGGCATGTTAACTTTTCTCGAGAATAAGTTCATTCTTAATTTTAATTTAAACAATGTTGAACTGTTGAAGGTATTGTCGCATAACGTCAAGTTGAATGTGATTTGCATCACAAAAATACTAATTTCGAGGTATTATGGATTATTTCGTCCTCGACTATCATTTATGCTATTAATTTAGAATAATAGCTGCGATGTAAATTTTCGCATAACTCCAATATGCACACAAGGTTAAATCACGGGTTCAAGATGCCATGATTTTCGCCGGATCTACCCTCAATGATGTTACCTCCATATTTTTATAATTAATTTAACAAGTATAAACGAAGTAAACTTGATTACATGTGTTAAATTCACAAAACAACGTAATATGAAATGAACGCATATTTAGTGGAACACAAACCTATATTTTATTAATCAGTTTCTCTACGTTTCATGATAAAATTTAAAGTTTTGCATTTATTTGAATTTCAGTTCTTTTACATAGCTATTTGGTATGTTAGTCGTAACTTTTATAGTAAATGATTTCAAAAGCCTTAAATTTATCTTGGACTGTGTTCAAACTCAAATAAATTATAACGCAAGGTGTCTCAAACTGAATAAAATAAGATTTTATTATTTAGCACAAAACCTTTTTGAAATACGTTTCCTTCGAAACTATTCAGCTATTTTTTTATAATTTTTTTCCTTAAACAGATGTTATTTAAACGAAATGAAAGACGCGGCGTCTAGTACCCTTTTCGTGGAAAACGTAAAAAATGAGAGGTGTCTTAACTATGACACTAAATCACGACGTTTAAATGGAACACTGCAAACTACTGCGCAACTCATCAATTTGATAAAAGGTCGAATTATAAAGTTATGCGTTGTTTAATTTTTGAAATATTATTTATTTCTCAAATATATTGTCTAACTGAAACCATCTTATTAAAGCGGGCATTTTAAGAGAATTAAATACAAATAAGTATTGTTTAGATTATAAAAATTGTCCTTCGTTTCATTATAATGCTGAATCAAACTAGCATTTGGATAAAGATATAAAAATTTCCATTAGATAGTTTTAATTTCTGCGAATATTTATTCAAGTTCCACGCCGGCAAAATGTGCTATATAATCGTGCAATCATACATAAATAAAATATATCTTCCTCAGCTGGCATGGTTTCGATCTTATGATGACAGATTCGGGATAGTTTTTTTGAAATATATAGCGAAAAGGAAATCGCAAGGTATCTACCAAAAGAAAAACCGAATAAAAACAAATTTAAATATATTTCAATTTAAAAAAAATTATTCATGAATCATTTACGTCTAAAATAAGCATATAACCGACTGCAGCCATTACACACACACACACACACACACATATATATATATATATATATATATATATATATATATATATATATATATGTGTATGTGTGTGTGTTGACGGTAAAAATTAAACATTGTATGAGGTAAAATAGACTATTCGTGCAGTAAACCGGTTATGTTCCTATTAGGAAATCATCAAATATTGTGCTAAACTTCTCATGAATAGGACTTGAACCAGGTTGAGTTTGTTTTGGAGTCTTGGTTACTATCCACAGCACAACCGGTGTCGCATACCATAAAAAATTCGAAGTCATATGATCGCTTAAGCATTTTTGTTATCCTATTTTACGGGTTGGGACTATTTGGAATCTCTTAAGATCTGAATTATTAACTAGACAACTCGGATTAGTCATTATAAATCATACAACATATTTATTATAATCAAGTTTGCGCACTTGATATAAACACCTGACTCATTGAGTACAAATATTTGTTAGAATAAACTAAGAATTGTATGGTGTAGAAAAGGCAATTTATCCAGTAGAGCGGTTTCCTTATTGGGAACTCATCACGTTCTGGCCAGAATTTGCCGCGGACAGGACTCGAACCTGGGCACGTCTGATTCGGAATCTTGTGCCCTAAGCACTGAGCCACCCAGCCGCATACCACACAATTTTCAGTTATATACCAACTAATGTTTCTTGGTAAGCCTTTCTTTTAGATAGAGCCTATATACCATCAATGTAAAGTTCCAACTAATTATTCAAAATCTGTCATTACTGCACAGACACCACATTAGATGGGGAAGTGGTATTGAAATAAAAATTTGTCAGAAGCAGACGTGGCTAGGTTCCAGCCCTATCTGCGGCAAATTCTGGCCAGTACGTGATGAATTCCCAATAAGGACGAAACCGGTCTAATGTATAAATTGCCTCTTCTACACTATACAATTCTTAGTTTACACTGACAAATGTATGTACTTAATGGTCCATGTCGCAACCTTGATTATAATACATTTTATCACCGCCCGCACAACTAATGTTCGTTTCATTATACAACATGTTACTTGGGGAAATAATATTTAATTCAAGTCTCATTGTAGAACTTTGATTGGTTACCTGTTGTCATTATAAACTAAACATAGAAAAAAATAGCATAGGCAATTCATCCGGTAGACCGCTTTCTTCCTTATTGGGAACTTTCCTGTTACTGTAGAGAAATTGACATGAATTTTGCATATTATTAAAGTTATGACTTAACAGATTCAAATTAGGCTCCATCTAATGATTGTTTTAACGAAATCATAAATTATGTGCAATGTGCGTAAGGGGTGACGAAATAGACGGAGTTCCAGACACTGAAGCAAATGTACCCGTGATCTTAACCCATCCACGGCGAATTTGGGAAAATACTTCACGAGTTCCGAATAAGGACGAAACCGATCTACTGAAGAAATTGCCTTTGCTACCTAATGCAATGTTTATTTTATATTGATAAACTACGCATAATCCAAATCCTGTCATTATCATTCAATTAAATATAACATCCTTATGTGGCATGATGCCTGTTCTCTAATGACAGATGGTGGGTGGCTAAGTAGACCCTTGTGTCTTAAGAGATTCAAATTAGGTTCCAACTGAAAGAAAGGCTAATCAGAAAACATGATTAGGTTGATTAATTCAAATTCAGTGTACTATGCATCAAATGTAGCGCAATGGATAGAGACTCAGAGTTCAGCGCATTTGTGTCCTAGATTAAATGCTATTCTTGACGTGTTCTCAATAAAAAAGGAAACCAGTTTATTTGATAAATTTCCATAGCAATATTACCAAATACTTAGTTTACCCTGACTATATATATATATATATATATATATATATATATATATATATATATATTGAAGACAAGATAAATAGTAGATTAAAATAGGAAGATGATGCAAAATAGGAGAACATTTAATCATTTGTGTGCATGACATCGCAGTTCAAATTTGGCTGAAGTTTGTTTATCTACAGTGCTTCAATTTTTGGTCGATAAATCTAATCTGTTTTTGAATTTGACAGCTATCTTAAAGGCTACATCTGTAGAAAATATGTGCAATATTTCAATGATGTGCTGCAGATATGCGGACGTGTTTTTACTATTTGATTTGACACAGACGTTTCAAATAAAATGCTTCTTTTCCTCTGGGTTATTAACCGTCTTACCGATCACACTGGACAAAGGACCAATTTATTTAAACTTTAGATTTGAGTAAGACATTATTTGCCGCACAACTCGGAAGATAGTTAAAGCGGCATCGATACACACATTTAATACGGCTAACTTAATTGTGTTATTTAAGGTACTTTTTTCCGGTCTATAATGTTCACTTATAAAACGTGATATCCCAGTAAATGTGGTCATGCGTTTTATAATCAGGTGCGAATTATGTATTAAGAGAACTTGGTATAAAAAGCTGAAAAATTACTTGGTGCTATTCCGTCATACTGTAATACCTTTTTTAATAAAACTTCATTAGCGTTTATTTGAAACACACGCAACATCGCAATTTGGCTGTCTTATCTACCAATTAAAACTATTTCATTTCTTTCTGTGAGTACATATATTAGCTATTTAACTTCTATTTTATTCTGTTTAGTTACCTGTGATATATACATATGTAGATAATTAAATGCATTATTACTGGTAGTTTTAATTCGCTCAAGCATATATGATATATATATATATATATATATATATATATATATATATATATATATATATATATATATATATATACGTGTATAGTATTTGGTGATTAAATTTCTGATTGATTAATTTTTGAAATTAAAGGTTTTGTACCTATTGTTAATGTGGACAATTAAAGTGTTATTGGCAATGTATTCGAAATATGCCCCGTGCATGAAAATGGACTCATTTATAGAGATTGCACCTTATATCCAGGTGCCGCCTTTTGGTCCTCAACAAATGGTAGAGAATTTGTCCTTGTCAGCAATTAAAAACAACAGCCGTTAATTTCCAACTCAATATTTTTTATCAATATGCATACGTAAATTGTCGATCATCTTATCCGTGCCGATTTAACATAAGTCTATTAACCACAGTAAAACTATTATGTAATATCAACGCGCTTGTCACGTCAAATTGTGTATAAACTTTTTCCCATTGCGCAACACATTACTGGAACTTTTCGTATTTTTGCATTAAACATTACGTACCTAGTAAATAATTAGTTCAAATTAGACTAGCAAGATATATCAAACTCAGCTTGAACGAAAAATATATATAATCTCAGGAAAACATGCGTTTAATATTTACTCGTGACTCATCTGTAGGAGGCGTTATTATGCTCTTTACACACTATATATTTCGTTACAAAGTGCGAGACAAATAGACAGTATAATTTGCTATTCGAATGTGTATTCAAGCAATAATGGAGTTAACCTCATGTAAAGTCATTTACAATGCTTCTTCATAGCCAACTCACTCTGTATAATATATACCAATCCTATATATGGTACCAACACTATGGTCTTCATAATTCCATGATGGCATATGATACCAACGCAGCGGATTTCAATATATGCCAAACGGAACCACATTTGAATATTAAAACTACTTCAGAAAACATGTTACTCCGGCAAATCACATTTCGCTGTAGTTTGTTGAACATTATCTTATTTTCTTTCCTTATTTGTACTTCCAAATCGAAGTGAGTTTACAATAACGAAATGCGCACGAGTTTGCGCCATTAGAAATAGAGTTAATTGTACTTTAAAAAAGCAAGTAATCTTTACAAGCAGCATGTCCGACATGCGGCAGGTGAAATATAAGTAAAAATACAAATCTGTGCGCGAATTCTATTATTCCAAAATAAAATTGGTCCACGGCTTTCAACCAATGCCCTTCATGTAACTGAACGAATATTGGCTGCGCAGACGCTGATGAAAATTACTTAAATCAAGGTTGCGATCTTGATATAAACACGTAATCCATTATGAAAATACATTTTTTCAATAAGAGCTAAGCATCGTGTAGTGTAGAAAAGGCAATTCATCCAGTTGACCAATCTCTTCCATATTGAGAACTCATCACGTATTGTCCAGAATTTACCGCGGACAAAGCTCGAACCTGGGCAAGTCTGATTCAGAATCTGGTACTCTAACTACTGTTTGGTTTTGATGTCATGATCGTAAACTTGATTTAAGTAAACGACATCTATCACTGTAAATGGCTTATTCGTATAGTTGCCACAGTTTCCATTGACAATTTATATTTATTTTACACAAGTTGGTTTTGGTTTGCTTAGGCATTTTGAGTTAACAGTTGGCTCTACCTGCCGTGCTGATAGAGCACCTCTTAAACAAAAATCGTATCGTCTAATCTTTTCTTTTTTATATGCATTATCTTGTTTCGGAATAAAACCTACACATTCGTGTATTCGCAATCTGAATAATATTTAAAAGTGTATAGGGTTAACCAGTGCTTTTAGTTAATGACAATTTATATACAAGGTAACTGAATGGCAAAGTTAACAAAAAGTGTTCTTCCGTTGATCAAACAAACTCTATTTTAAAGAACCGATGTTTGTAATATGGAGCGCCAACTCAACTTCAGTGGCATCCGAAGAATAATCTTTCTACACAAATAGTAGCAAATACATTTATCATTACTATGCTAACAGTTTGAATGTAACGTTTGCCATTTGAAACACTCTAAACAATAATTGACTGCGCGGATGGTGGTAACAATTCTTTAAATCAAGTTTTTCGAGCTTGAAGTAAACACCAATCCCATTGTATTTAACCAGTCGTCGAACAATATAACAAAACTACCGCCAGCCGCAACGCACTGACGCGTTTCGACCTTTCATGTCGGCTGCAACCGACATTTCCAGTCAAGTTCAATCTATGCGAGACTGCTAGAGGTGAGAGTCGCATATCTAAATTTGAGTTCCATATATATTCAATGCGGTTTGACCCTCGCTAGTCAGTTTGCCGTCGTACTCTGATGATGATCATGATCAGTAGTTTTCTTGACTTAAGCTACCGGTTCGATGACAAGTAACCATATAAATTTAGTAGAGTTAAATTTAATTGTATATAAAGGCTTAAACAACAAAATTTAATTAAGCAGCCCGGTGATTTATTAACGTATGAAAAGGCAAAATTATGTTTGTATACACGCGAACACATGCAAATAAGTATATCTTTCACAATTTACTATTCAGTTCATGCAAACATTTATTTAAAAAAATTTAATTCTTTAAAAAAATGTACGGAAATTCGCAGTTCTATTTGCGTCTTGATCAGAAGATTGAATAAATTCTGTCGGGTTTGGGTAGTTGGCACATAAACCATATATCGGAAATTGCT
Source organism: Eudiplozoon nipponicum (assembly GCA_029291075.1). Lineage (NCBI taxonomy): Eukaryota > Metazoa > Platyhelminthes > Monogenea > Mazocraeidea > Diplozoidae > Eudiplozoon > Eudiplozoon nipponicum. The sequence goes on along the minus strand of JAQBSW010001382.1, from coordinate 76,470 downwards.
CACGCGTGCCCTTCACTTATTTATTAAAATACCATTTTTCCTAATATATGCAATTGTGTATTAGATGTTGTGCACCTAGCAACAAATTAGTTCAAATATGACCAGAAGGATAGACAAAAGACAGCTTAAACGGAAAGTGTAATCTCGATCACATTCGTTTCGTGCTTAATGGCGACTCATCTGTAGGTGCTTTATAAGAAGATAGCTTCACTACTACAGGTTTGCAAATTCGTATCGGAGATTGTACCGTCATATTTTTCCACATTCCTCACTAAAATTTATAGTGGGTATATCGCGTAATACCGGCTCCAGCTGATGAGTCGCCAGTAACCACTTAACAAATGTACACGAGATTGCACTTTCCGTTAATGTTGCCTTTGATTTTATCCTTCTAGTCATATTTGAACTAATTTGTTACTAGGTGCGCAAAACCTAATACACAATTGCATATATATTAATTCTCTGCTACAATCAGTATATTGTTTATAATATAGGTCCTTATGTTTTTATTGCATGTTTTCCAATAAAAAATATTAGAAATTTTCAATTTCATTGGGTAGATCTTCTGCGTTGACTTTTAGCTATTATTTTGCTGCAAAATAAACCTTATCTTTACATTGGGTTTTAAAGTAACCATTGTTTTCCAATAAAAGCCTCATTTTTCTCATTCGTATTCTGTTCAAAATATAGACCTGCTGACTTCAAAATCTACCAAGGCTTTGTGCTCGACTTGGAATAAACTATGCACATATCATTATGTAAATCTGGAACAGCTGACATCAAAACTGGGAAACGTGAATAACTTCAAATTGACATTCAGCAGGCATTCGCAATTTATTTGTAAGAAACTTGGCACCATCTGGAGCAAAGCTCGACTATTTAGTGAAGAAGCAGGTGACAAGACATATTTATGCATTCTACAGAATAATATTTGCATACCCTACAACTGGGAGTTTTTTAGCACAACTGATTTGACAGTTGATGCGGGATTCGTTGGAAGCTCTTCTTCAATGTCAATGTTGTGTGGAAAATTACCTGAATACACCGATTTAACTATGTTTACACAAAACATTGGGGAAAAGAACGTGGTTAGTTTATTGTTTGTCATTAATTATATTTTTGTGTAGATTTTTTTAGCACTGTATCAAATAAATGTTTAAATTGTATATAAGGTGTATATTAGGTGAGACCAAATAAGCACAAATGGGACCAAAACGTAAACCAAAGTCAGCTGGATCTAAAAGCATAATCTCATGTTCACATAGGCTTAGTGCTTACTGGCGACTCATGAATAGGTGCCGGTACTGCACCCTATAACCACTATATATTTTGTCAATAAATGTGGGATGAATGGACGGTATGTGCCTACTTAAATTATTACTGGGAAAAGTTTCTTTAAATATTGAAAAGATGTAACTAAGCGCAGTTGTACATGGGACTTGGTAAAGCTCCATGGTAGTGCCAGTGCACGGGCCAATATTTTTGCTTGCGCATAGCTTCCAAATAGTGAAGCATCCCAACACACCTAGTTTTTATTAAAATTGAAAAGCGCCTTCTTGGAATGGCGCAATCTTTACCGGACACGACATCTTTAGTGATAGACCTACGTGCGACACCAATCTTATTCTGCAACCAACAGGATGGTATTTACTCCGACAAGCGTGAATTCAATCTTCTACTGCATCTGCCTACATTTGATTGTTCACAGGAACAATTTCAATTATAGTTAACGTTGGATACAGACTGCAGTGGAATCTTATTTATTCTGCTTTCTACAAAGTGAATGGGCCATGCATGCTGAATAAAAATACCGGGAAAGTTTGCATTATCAAAGATACAAACATGGCATTCCACGGAGACCATTTTTTTAAAGACAAACAAGCCAATGCACGGATTGGCGAGATGGTGACAAACCTATCAAAGCCTGTGAGGTCATTACGCATTTGTTCGCCAGACTGTTTGCAGACCGAGTTGTATTGTATGCCTAACACTCTTGTCATTAATGGTTACCCGCCACATTTTAACGACAGGAATAAATCTGGTGATATGGTTAATTCCGCTGTGAATTTTTTGTACTGTTGATAAGAAACTTGCGTAAATTCACCTCCAGTATAAAGGTGAAGAATCAATAAAGTACTTCAGGGATAGATTGCGTTCGGCTTTGGCTTAGTTATAATAACACTCACCACCAATCATCCTCTACATAGTGCAAACGATAAGATTCCTCTGCAGTCTGCATATAATCTTATCTATTAGTGGAACTGTTCCTGTCGACAATCATATGTAGGCAAATGCAGCAGAAGTTTGAATTTAGGCTTGTCAGAGCACATGCCTATCTGGATGTTGCAGAATAAGATTTCTATTGTATGTAAGTCTTTAATTAGACATATCATGCGACATGCCAACAAAGCGATTTTTAACTTTAATAGAAATTAGATGTGTTTGTAGGGTTCAATATTAAGAAGCTATTTCAATGATCGGACATTGTCAAGAAATGTGCAAGCATATATTTTTTTGTGCACTGCAATTAACATGGGACTTACAAAGCCTCGCTATTCGAGTTGAAACAGGCGTTTGATTTCCAATTTTATTTTATTCGATTAATCTACCGTCTGGTAAATTTTCAAAAGTAAATTTTGCTGTATAGCTGGCTTTCTAAAATAAATATTTATTTGACGAAAAGTTTAAATTTGTTTTATCCAGTTATTTATAGTTATTAAAATACTTCTACAAAAAATGAAATTCTAATTCCATAAAGCTCCAAAGATATGTATTTTAATATATTGTCATGAATTAGTATAAAATTAATGCTCGTCGTAGAAGTGCATGATAATAATTTTTGAAATACAGCAACCATTATTAATCTAAAAATAATTTTTGTATATTAACAATGGAGTTAGATACATCATGCATTTTAAATGTAAGCCTACATAGAAAATGTTAAAGCGCAAAATTTTGGCTATCCGGCGATTTCTTAGAAAAATCAAAGACCTATTAATATTTTTTTTGTGATGCCGTAATTACAGAAGCAAAATATCAACTATTGTCAATTGATTACACATTTAAAAAAATCAAGCTGATAAATTAAGTTTTTGACTTCGATTAGATTTGATTTTGAATGAAACTTCGTTCAATCTCGGAGCTAGAATTTATTGGAAATTTCATTTTGCAACATTGTAGTTTCCGCCTTGTCCATAGAATAGTTAGCAATTTCTAGAATTATAAAATGACGAAAACTTATTCGAATCTTGATTCAATTTGTTTTTCTTTGACGCTTGTCTTCCGTGGCCAAATAAAAGAAGCATATTTGAAAAGACATATCCGTTCAGGTTTGACCATGTGCTCTCTACTGTAACATCTAGTTAAGCCGTGTCAAATAAGTTAATTAAGGAAAGTTAACAGTTAAATATTCAGTTTACGGAGGGACCATTAAGGTAATAGATCAAATCTTTCACGTCATACTCTAGAGGCAGGACACTAACTTAAAATGTTAGGAGGTGAAGGTAGCGCGAGTCAGAATCAGAAACTCGCTCAAGTAAAAGTATAAGAACGTTTGTCTACCATTATCTTTCAGAGGGCGAAGGATGGGTAATAAAACATGTATTTTAGGATGCATACATACATTTATGCTTAAGAGATCTACCAATAAATATAAATGAACCAGTGTGAACTAAATTTACCAGTTTTCTTCATGATTGTAAAATATTTTATGGGATGTTCTTTTCGTTAAAAATGTCTTTAAAACAGAAAGCCGAAATATCTGGGGTAAAATTGAAGACAGTTAATACAAAAACCTAGTTTGGTACAAGAAAGGCCAGGTAATTAGGCTACTCCTCATTGCGCGAATTTTTTTGTTTAAACTCTGTAGATGGTTTGAAATATAGAAATGTTAAACCATCATCTGTTTGGCGTAATGTTATTCTAAGCAAACTAATCATTTTATCATTGGTCATGACCGAAATCGATTGGAAAATATCTTCAAGAACCAAGCAAAAAAACAGGTTAAAATATATAATGTATGTTGACTCTACCTTCACGCATAGTCTTTTTTGGAACTAACGAAAATGTAGATCTCTCTAGTTCCATATGGATACAAAAACGACAATTGCAAATTGGACAAGTACAATCTGGCTCATAAATGCATTTTTATTTTTCTATTTTTTATTTCATTATAATTTTTGTCGACTCCGCTACTTAAGACATGTTTAAGTGCGCAGGTGTAATTAAAATGTCACCATAATAACAGCTAAAATAATACGTCTTAGATGAGTTTCTGCCTTTCAATCCAAGTGTGTGTGCATTAATCGCTTCAAAATTTATATTCCTTTTTAATATTGTAGGTAGCCGTACAACCAACGATAGATAATTTACCGGGTTCTCCAATATGCGTTGCAAAATATTTCTCACAAATAACTGGTCGCCGTCTTATTACGCTGTCTAGAAATGAAGAGAGTCGTCGAGTCCCAACCAACAATGGTCAATGGAATTGTTATTCAAGTTGTTCCGATTACAAGTACGATGAGTTTAGGAATATCCTTTTATCAGCAAGACGGGCTGGTTGCCTTCTCCACATAAACGATCTACAGGTAAACAAGTCACTGCCGTCAGGCATGCCGATGAAGCAATAATTTCTAGTCGTATGAAAATTTTCCATTTAGATTTATATTATTTATTATATAACACAACAGAAATAAATTAATTTCGTTAGCCAGAACGACGTACTAAACGATATAGATGTGCTGATATATGTGTATTCATGCCAATAAATTAATCCAATGTTTATTTTATATTCTTACCTTTGACTGAATGTAATTTGCTATGTTGTTCGACGACTGGTTAAATACAATGGGATTGGTGTTTACTTCATGCAAGCAAACTTGATTTAAATAAATTCTTTAAATCAAGTTTGCGTGCTTGAAGTAAACACCAATCCCATTGTATTTAACCAGTCATCGAACAACATAACAAAACTACCGCCAGCTGCATCGCACTGACGCGTTTCGACCTTCCATGATCATCATCATCATGGAAGGTCGAAACGCGTCAGTGCGTTGCAGCTGGCGGTAGTTTTGTTATGTTGTTCGATGACTGGTTAAATACAATGGGATTGGTGTTTACTTCAAGCACGCAAACTTGATTTAAAGAATTGTTACCACCACCCGCGCAATCAATTATTGTTTAAATTGATTTAAATAATTGTTACAACCACCCGCGCAATCATTAATTGTTTAATTGTATTATCTATATCCTTACTCGTCGCGTTTATAATTGCTTTCTGTAGCGACTACTGCTGAAATGTAGCTGATTTTAATGGGGTAACATTATATCGTAATAAAAATTTTGGAAAAAAAGTTGCAGAAATTTAATACAGTTGAATAATATTTATTTAAGTAAAGTTTGAAGATTTTAAACAAAATAAACCTTCATATAGCATTTATCTACTTATATTGACGGGGTTTTTACTCTATTAGGTAACAAGATAAATAAGGTTTGGCCTTGGCGTTTACTTCTAAACGGCTAATTTAAAATAAGTTATTGAAGTCCTATAACCCGCCATCCGTCTCTCTGCTAAATTTTACAAATCTCTATAGGGCCTAGGAATTGATTCGAAAAAATAACTACAAATGAGTATTTGTGAAGTGAACGACAAATATTAAGAGCACGATTGACCATATTACTCGTTTGCAGTTATGTTATAAATAAGTCTGAGTAAATAATTGCAAAAAAACTTGACTGAATTGTGAATAGCAGTTTTATTTCTACAAAGGCTGAGGTTCAATTCTTTAATAAATAAAGGATTGCGACTATAGTGTCGTAAAGTTCTGCGATTCATGTTTAATGTTGCAAGATTTATCCACAGAATAATTTCAACACTTTCTGCTCATAACTCAAACATTTTCCATGATGTTAGAGATTATTATCCTTATGATGAAATGTTTCTTCACTTCAAGGAAGGTAAGGAAAAAGCGTTCGAAAATAAGATTTAAAAAATAGTTAATCTTTACATTTTCCGTGTCAAGTAAAGTTGATTATTAAATTTTATTAGATTGTATTACTAATAGAAAAATTTTTTAGCTGGAAAAATTGAAATGAAATATGATCTTTGACACGAGCTATTCTTAAATATATTTCGTCAATAAAATATAGTTTAAAATTTGTGATTTATTTCGTCATAAATATTGACATTTTACAATTCATGGCGCGAAGAACCAAATTTGTTTAAAACTCTACCTCGTTTTGCATATAAATAAAAATCTATTCATAAAATTTTGAAAATATTATTTCCAATTCACGTAAACAAATAACATATTGATATAGTTTTGTTTCAATTAAGGATAAAATTTAATTATAACCTAAAAAGCATTAACATATTTATTTGATTGGAGCGCCTTTATGTTCACAAAAATTGGAAAGTGAAATTTTAATGTTTTTCAAAATTTTAGATATGTGATACGCAAGATTTTGAGCAATTTGTTTTATCACTTGGGAGAATTTCTGCAACAGCAAATATACTTCAAGGAACTAATTTCTTTAATGAGGTAAGTTCTTTAAAACGTTGATATTAAGAATTGGAATATAAATTGATAATTATCTACCGTGTTAAAGCATCGACAAACACTATCTTCCGAGATATTAACTAAATAGCAATAATTTTTAATTACTATTATATTGTCGAATTAAGCTATAATTTTTCAGGATGTTTAGGGAGACACATATTGCACCAAAGCTACCGTCGCATATACAATCTTGTTTAGATTTCTCATAGCATCATGGGCAAAAAAATATGAATTTGTATCAAATAGCAGCTATAATAACATAGATGTGGCACTCGTCTCGTTTAAAATCCAACTTTGTCGGATTTAGAGGCTGTTTTTAGCTGATTCTACTTTAATCTATTGCGAGGTCGGTAAATTGGATGATGATTTTAATTAAACTGGTGATCAAATGTGGCGAGATTACGCTATATTGTCGTTGATTTTACCGCTTTGTAGTCCATCGAATGCATTGTCAAGTCTTTAGAATAAATAAAAATTTAGGTCGACTCGTTCAGTTGTGACCAGAAGGATAAACCAAAGACAGCATGAACGTAAAGTATAATCTCATGCACATTCGTTTCGTGCTTACTGGCGACTCATCAGTAGGAGCCGGTATTACGCCCTTTAACCACTATATATTTGGTAGAAGAATGTGGAATAATAGGACGGTACAATCTCCTAGACGAATGTGTAAACCTGTAATAGTGAATCTAACATCATATAAAGTCTACGACAATGCGACTTCAACGCTAACTCACACTATATAATATATATACCGAGTCTGTAAAGGATACTAACACTATGGCTATTGTGTTAGTAACCGATACCAACATTATTGTACCGAAAAGTTACATGGTACTAACACTATGGTTTCCGAATCGGAACATGGTACCAACATGATGGATATCAATTTATGATATATTTCACCGAAATTGAGAATTAAAACAATTTCTGAACACCTGTTACTTCAGTAAATCCATACACCCTGACCTTGATCGATATCAGTTATCCTATTATCCCACTTTCTTGACCAAAATATATAATGGTTAAAGGGCGTAATACCGGCTCCTACTGATGAGTCGCCAGTAAGCACGAAACGAATGTGCATGAGATTATACTTTCCGTTCATGCTGCCTTTGGTTTATCCTTCTGGTCACAACTGAACTAATTTGTTACTAGGTTCGCAACACCTAATACATACTTGCTTATATATTAGTTCTCCGCAACAAACAGTATTTAACTGTTATTTAGGTCGATTGCTTGTTGCTCGCTGTATGTGGCTTTGAAGAAGTGAAATTTTATTTCGCACTACGCAGCATGTAGACGAACGAAATTTGTTAAATCTGCGATGTCCGCCATTTCATATACATGTAGTTGGATTACTGATTTTACTGGTGATGACAGGCCTTCTCTTAGTCAAATTTAATTTCAATTTCCGGTAAGCTCTGCTTATCAGCTGATTTACCGTACATCCTATTTGGGTTCTAAAATATTTCAGGGCATCTTTGTAAATTAGATAACAATGTATATGCCGACATAAGACGAACAATGAGAAAGTTTTCACATTCATGCATATCTATTTCACTCAGTAATATAAATGATATTTTAGATTGTGATTTCGGTTAATTAACACTTGTTAGAGAGGTTCTAGGAGGTCACCATCAGACAACGCAAGATTTTTGTTGACGAATACATTGACAAAACTACTATTTGGTGATTTAACTAAATAAGGCAGCTAATAAGGCCCAGTAAATGCACATCTGTTTAATGGTTTGGACAAAGTTAAGTTACCAATTAAAAATCATCAAAGTCACCTGCAATACTCAGAAAATCATTTACCTGAATGCAATAAATTACTTGCCATATCCTTCATAATATACAATATTTGTTAATTTTATATCTATGCGTGGTGTAATTTTTAAGAATTATAATGTTTAAATTTCATTTTTGTTGCACATGTCACATTTGGCGACATCTGTATGAATGGAAATTGCTCTGCTTACTGTATATATATATACGTGTTGATACTGTTTCTTTGCATGGAACGTCTGTAATTAGCGCCGTCACACCTGATGAGACCATTGTTACGATAACAGCGTCGTTAATATTTGTAATTGTGCATTAAATGTTACGTAACTAGAAAAAAATTAGTTCACATATGACCAGAAGCATAAACCAAAGCCAGCATGAACGGAAATCATTTCAAAGTAAACGGCTTTTTTTATGACCATAATTTAGTTGTGTATATGGTAAAGAAATTTTCACTTTTTCTCTCATCCATTAGGCAAATCAAAGAGTAAAACGATGTAGATCTGCCACCAATTGTCAGAGGAAGATTGCTGTTTCCTTGAAGGTAAGTGCCATTTTTAATTACAGTTAAATATTAAGCACCTATCAGTATAAAAAAAAAATTATAAATGTTGAATGTTGCTGGAGGGTATTTGAAAGAACAATTACTATTTGTTAAAAACAGTTTGTAGAGTTGAGGTAAGCGTCAATCCAATTTTGCATGACCAGACACACAAGAAATAGCCATACTTCTTTCAATCACATGCACTAGCTGGTTTATATGTTCTATGCTCATTTATCAGAGCACGATGTTAGTCTGATAAATGAGGATAAAATTGCAATGCCAATATTTAATATCTGGAGACACAGTGAAGCAGGCCTCACCCGTATTTTTGTCTTGAAAATATTTTACTTAATTGGAGATTGTCTGCACAATGTTTATGCATTATATGTATTTTGCCACACATATTAAGTTATCCAATGAAGTAGTTAATGATTGCATGTATGGTATTAACAATTCATTGAATTAAGTTTGCAGAATTTAAAAAAAAAACATGTACCATTTTTTATGAGCATAGATACCTGATTATAATTATTCAAAATAATTCCGTCTGCTATATCGTATTTAATAAAAGTTTTTTATATTGTAAAGACAAATTCTAGTATTAGTCTTTGAATAAATAAAACAAACTTTGAGCCCCAAGATGTAAGATTTTTTAACCGCCGTCTTCATTCAATGTGCACAACTCAAAATATAAAACTTATTTATTGCTAATAATTAATAACGTGGAGTTGCAAGAGATTCCATACTACTACGAAGATAAATTTAATTTTATAACTTTCTAAATTACATTTGTTAATTCACCGTTGAACGTTTAAAAAATACTAAAAGTCCGTTCAAATTATTTTATCTGTCATCGTACGCTTGTATTCATCTGTTTTATGCATTTTTTCTCAAAATTTGTGAATATATTTTTAAATATCTAAAAATAGTATTGGCAAATCATGAGATATCAATTGGATGGTAAATTGAATTTTTAGCCAGAATACTCATAGACAAATATGAATTCATGAAAGGATCTTGAATTTGATTAGCAAAATCTCACTAATATCCCGGCAGTAGCCGAGAGAAAATATGGTTATATTTATACTTGCTCTCAAATATTTAATTACTTCAATCAAGTTGGTGATCTTGACATAAACGCCTGGACACTTTATGAACGTACATTCATCCAGTAGTCCGGCTTCGTCCTTATTGGGAAATCATCTCTTACTGGCCATAATTTGCCGCGGACATGTCTCGAACCTAGAGATGTTAGCGTAGGAATATGTTTCTTTACTCTTGTGACTGCTGCTATTGAGTAAAATTATAAATGAAAATCAAACTAATTATCATCCATTTGACCAAAGGAAAACCCCGAATTGATATACCTGAAGGTTAGTATAGTGATAATAAATAATTACGAAAGAAACTGTGCATTATCTTTTATATTCAGTGTTTGACTTTGTTATAAATGTATATTTAACTAATCTAGGTTAATGCATAAAAATTGCTTAAGCAAAGGTAATAAATAGAATAATATAATATATGTATTGGTTTAATATAGTTGGATATCACAATGCGCCGCTTAAGAAGTCGTTATAGTCAAATTTAGATACACCCTGTGTTAATTTCTGTATGTTAGCGCTATGACTGGGCTTATTAATTGGTAATGCGTTTTAAAGCTAATTAGCCTTTTCCGATGTTGACCATGGATTCGTCCTTGTTTCGAATCTATCTTGAGTTGACATCATATCAGTTGCAGGGATAGGAACCCGGGACGTTTTCTCTTGGAGTCCTGCAACGCGTTCTTTATTCCGCTGACGTCGCACATTCTACACATGTTTAGTAATGCAATAAAATATGTGGTTTGGTCATTCCTGATTACACGTGTATCGCTGTGAGTGTGAAATGGAATAAAATGTTCAACCCCACACATCCCTCGCATAATAAGGCTGACACATTACGTGTTTAAATGTTTTTGAATTGAAAAAAACATGGCAGATTTAGATTATGCATATGTGGTCGATATCAACCATAAATTCAATAAGATATCATATAGAAATCATTAACTAGGCTGGATACTCATCGCTCGTAGCCATTATTGTTTGGGCGTGATTTTACATCGCAATATTTAGATTACGAGTTATGTCACTTATCTTCCGCGGCAATAAAGTCGTATAATGTATATTATTTATAGTTATAGACCGAAATATGTTTCTTTTTCTGTCATTCCGCTTTTGACATTAATTTACAGCTGAAAGTCTTGGATCTATCTTTATAAGACAGACACTATGCCACCTCGAAAAATGATACTGCTTTGCAATATAAGAACTGGATTTGATTATCGATATATTTATAGTTTAAACTAAGCTATGCATTAAATAGCAAACACCATTTATCAACTAGACAGTTTTGTCCTATTTAGGCATTCGTTACCGGAGCTTTGATTTAAACCTGGATGCATTTAGTTCAATGACTAGCACTTCTGAAGCCGAGCGTTGCATAAAGATTACAGTCTTTTAAGTTTAAATTTTTAAGAATTCTTCCGAGGAGCCCGTCAAATAAATCTACAGTACCTTCAGAAGTACATTGGTGAGAGATTTTACAGATGAAGCTATTGATTAATGTAAACATAGGAAATAATCCTCAACTAGGATGGCTACTCAAGAATTTCTCCTGAGGCGGAAGCCGTGGACTGGATCCGGTTTCACACTACGGCGTATCAGCATGTTCTAATGTGGAGGAAGAAGGCTTATTAGTGTAGTTAGGTAGCCCAGACGGTCTATGTTTACCCAATTAAAAAACTTGGATTGGTTCTATTTTAGTTATTGAGTAAATAGTTACACATTATAAAAATAACTAAGAAAATGTATATGTTACAATACAGCTAGAACACACTGGTTGTTATAATTGATTATTGTGGAAATATAAATTGGCTATTGTTAAATTATTTGATAAATAAGTACCTGATAAATAAAATATTAGACTTGATTAAAGCATAGATTGGAAGCTCTAAAAGATTGCATGCTAGGAACATTATAAGCCAATATGAATTGAGCTTTCGAAAAACAAGGTAACTTTGTAGTTCCTTTTCCATGTGGAAAAAAGTAAAAGAAATTTGATCTCATACAAAAACCGTTTCTGTCTCATATACTTCTCAAGTATCTATTAATGGACGTCTCTCTATATATAAATTGAAAGGCCAAACAAAATAGAAAAATGTAAACATGACGAGTTCCCCTTATTTCACACCCTCTCCATGTTTGTTTTCTATTTTGTTTGGCCTTTCAATTTATATATAAAAAGATGTTAATTTGTAGATACTTGAGTAGAGTATGAGACAGAAGCGGCTCATGTATCTGATTTTTTTCTTTTTGTACGTGGAAAGGGTACTATAAATTTTATTAAGGCTGCATTTCAAAAGAAAAAAATATGTAAACAAATAAGAATTAGCACCATTGGACGTCCTCCATAGAAACAAACACTGTTTTGTTATTACTGTCTCTAGAACCCAATATAGTTGACACTTTTACTATTTCTAAATTTATTGTTGTCACTTTGGTAGAAGTCGACACTGAATTAACGAAATTTGAGAGAGAAGTGCAGGAAATTCTGCATCTTTTTGAGTGTCAGACCGTAAGCACAAGTGGGCTAAAGGATGATGAAGCAAAGTTTTTTGCTTCAACAAGCGTTGAACATTCAAATGATTACTTGGAATCTATAATCATTCGTGGTGCACATGAAAGACATGTGTGTATAAAATTACGCATTCTGGCGTAGCCTTGCATTACCGGCCACACAGAAAGAATTCACACCAACTTGATTAATACTTGTTTCTCCTCTCTATCATCTAATGAGTTGTTGATCATTATGAAGAATTTGCTTTTGTGCTGTATTTTGCCCATTCAAATATTTCTTCTTCTCAGACGTTGACGAGGTTAAATTAATTAATTTCCATATTCTTATTTAATACTAGCTCAGTTTAATATAATTAAATTATTGCTTATCAACAAAAGGCATAAAAGGCCTAAATCAATTTGCTATTAATAAAAAAACTTGCGTAGATTATTTTCGCAAGCATATGTATTAGGTAAACTCTATTTATTGAAAACGTTTTCAAGCAAAACTAAAGTTTGGCTCACATTTCATTCATTGCGTTGTTACGTCTAAATAAACAATTAGTTTGTAGCATAAGGTTCTTTTAATTTGGAGCGACAAAGAATCTTTCTCAACTAATGGTTACATAAGAAAACAATTCTATTATCTCATAAAAATTGCGGATATTAAATTGAAAATCTATCTTTCATATGACGCTTTATCTAATAAGGCATATACTGGCAATATCTTTTCGGATCTCTCGTTGTAACATGAATCTACATTAATGATTATGTATTTAAGAAGAACAAACAATTATTTTAAATGAACTATTGAAAAATTTATCAGTATACACTAAGACTTGTATAATGTAAAAATGAAATTCATTCAGTAGGATCTGTTCACGTACTGTCAGGAAGTGGCCGCGGGCTGGGCTCGAAACTGAGAACATCTGCTTCGAGTATGTTGCTCTTACCATTGCAGCACTGTGGCTCCGTGGTCAGAGCAGAAGTCTCCGAAGCAGTCGTGCCCAGATTGAAGCCCTTTCCGAGGAAAATTCTGGACAGTACGTGAAAGGTTCCCAATAAGGATGTAACTGGTCTACTGGATAAATTGCCTTTTCTACATTATTCAATGTTTGGTGTATAATGAAAATTGTACATATATTAGGAACCTGGTATTTATATCAACATTGCAACCAATGATCGTTTAATTATACATACATTTTCAGACAATTTGATTTTGGACTTTAACTTGTTAGTGCCTAGTTAGCGCAATAATGAAATTATGTAGTGAATAGCTGAAAATCGCTTCTCGTGATTTAACTCTTACATTTACTGCACTTAGCTTGTGTTTCGGCTTCAAAAACGTTAAACAGCCACATTTTTTTGTTAGCTAGCAGCATTGCCATAGAAAAGGGACAATTGATATTCCAGAACAGAAAAATATGAAAAAGTCTAATACTTGAGACATATTTATTTCTCTTTTGCAATAAATAATGCAAACAGATGTTAATTTGATCTTCGATTGTCAGAATGCCGTCGTGCTTTTATAATGCCCATAAAATGTCGAAATGTTGCTAGCGGTAGATTTGGGATATTGCTCTATTTGTTAAAATAAAAATAAAATTGGATTATAATTCAAGCCCATAGTTTTATTCCAAATGCTCTTTTTACCATCTATACATTTATAGTTGCCCAATTGTATAAATTTATCGACTAGTTTTCTTCATTTAATGTAAAAAATTTACTTCATTAAATCACGTTTGTGAATTTGAATTGAGCACCAATTCCATTTTATCTAACCAGGTGCACCGTATAGAAACAATACGATTTGTGTTTTATATAAGCGCGCCAACTTGAAAAGTAATTCGTACCACCACACTCGCATTCCATAATTGGCTAAAATAAGTTTATTATTATATTCCTGAAATTATTTTAAATGTGTATGACTTAGGCATTTGATATAGACCTAGTTATTTCCTGGTAAGTGAAGCAACTTACGATAAGATATGAAATAAGTTGGCAGACGCATTTCAAAACATTTCGTTTATTTTAACCTCTTGCGATTTTATGCAAATGGTTATTTCTTTTCTGTTATTTCCAGCCATCAAGTTATGAATCGCATCATGGTATGCTAAAATACAAAGATATAGATGGTAAGTAAATTATTAAAATGATTATTATTATTATTAAAATTATTTAATATTAACACAATAAGCGTTGCAATGGTTAATCAATAAATTTAAAAAATGATCAGTAAATTGTACAAAACTGTTTTGCATCCAACGAGAGAAATTATTCTTAATAAATGGATTTTATCATGTTTACAATCTAAGATTATAGACTAATCAATCAATTGGTAATTTGAATTTTAAGCATAAAAGCTACGGGCAAGAACGAGGCTGTAATACCTTTTGTATAAAATATTGCCCCTCTTAGTAAAGATCAACCTTCGTTAGGTAGTTCTCTTAATTAATTTATCTCTTATTAATTTATTTTAATTCAATCTTTATTAAGCTTGTTTACATACTATCAATTGAATATTCACCCTGGTTTAAATTTATTTCTAATGTACTTGTATTACATCTTCCCATTCGAAAACCACTGAATGCACCTTAAATACGTCATTTCACCGGGTAAAAATGGATTAATTAGGCGTACGCGTTAAGAGCTAAATTGACATGTAATCATCTTAATTTCACCTTTAAGAATCTAGAAGTATTTGTTTTTAGACTGTTATTATAAATCAATCAATCAACTGCTTGTTCGTCTGTTCAGCATAAATGCTTATATTATTTTAACGTCTTTCCTTTAACTATATATATATATATATATATATATATATATATATATATATATATAATATATATACATATAGTGACTACATGATTACAAATCTTCGACGTGAAAAAAATACATTTCTAGCGACTTATACGCAGAGTTGAGTATGTTATACTATACAGTGTAGTTTGCATACATTTATAATAATATTCCTTTTTTTAATTTTTACAGTGAAATGCTTATATCATCGCCATGTTTCATGCAAGTGGCTACCAATTTCACACTGGTCTGATGGAACGAATTTCTTTGTTAGCAGCGCTAAAAGGTACAGAGTAAATAAAATGATGCAAATTTAAATAAAAAATCAACAGTACGCGAAGGGTTACAATTAAGAATGAAATCGGTCTACTGGATGTATTGTTTTTTGTACACTATTCCATAATTGATTTATACTGACAAATATATGAACATAATAGCATAGGTGTTTATATCAAGATCGCAACCTTGATTAAAATTTAAAAAATGTAGACGTTCACGATAAATTAAAGTGCTTTTCAGAATAGTCTTCTAATTAAAGGAATATAGGAAATTAGTCTCATTTTGTTGCTTCTGATTGCAAAATTATAATTTTTTATTGTTATTGACAATGAATTACAAAAAATAAAGGAAATAAAATATCGATTTTATTAAATCATTACTACAGGACATTGAATACAATAATAATTTCCAAATAAAAAATATCATTAATGCTTGCAAAACATATCTTAATGAGAATAGCATTTTTATTGGTACACAGATCGCTAATCGCTTATCATTCAAAATCGGATATGGTGATATCGTCTCAACCTCGAATTATGACGGCGTGCTTTGTAACAATTAATGAATCAGATCTCAAGCGCCTTCCAAAGCGGATAGAAGTAAGGACATATACATATGATTCTTTAAAAAAATGAAAATTGATTGTCTTTATTAATCGATTTCATCAAGATGAGTTTCGGATATTTTTAATGGTTTAACGGTGTTAAAATGATAGGCATAATGAGTCTTCTTGTCTTTCCTTTTTGTCTACTGTTTATATGAATTATTTCTTTAACAAAAATCTTACGATTTCCTCATACAACAATAAATAAACTCACACATAATTCTTTTTATGACTAATAAATTTTGTACTCAGTTCTCTCTTTCTTCGGAAAATTTTCTTGACCCCATTTCGTCTGTCTTGTTCAACACATAATTCGTCATACGTTAAGAGAACAAACTAATAAATCAGGCATAAAATTTCCTTTGAACTGTTTTGTTTATACTTATAGTTGGGTAATCTCAAAATAGCTAACTGGCGTTTCAATAGATTGACATTGTGCCCATAATTGATAGTATTCAGGTAAATATAAATAAACACAAATGTTCAACCTACTATGTGAAATTACATTGATCGAGTGTTAATTAACCCTTTGCGTGCGTTGAAAATAGTTTGTCCATTCTTACCATTTGAGATTATCTTATTAATAATGACCTCACTTTATTGGAAGGAGAGCAGAGTAAGACAAATCTACCCATATTAAAAGCATGCCAAATTATGTTATAACAAAATGAAGGCAGACAAATAATGCAAGTGCGAAGTTCAACCTCAATACTCCATTTATGCCTATTACCTGATAGTCTCATAATAGCTACAAAAGTTTCATTTCATTGGTGCAATTCGCGAATGTGCCTGTATGCATGTGTATCTGTGAAGTATTTTGCTCAATATAACTGCACGCATATGTATATCTTTTGAAGGGAGACCTCATTGATTTCATGTTAATTTTAACATTTCCTGCGTCAGACTAACTGGTTTGTTCTTATCATGTTAGACGATGAAGCGGGTGGTATGCAATAAAAATACCTTCGCAGTAAGTCACTTTATTAAGATTTCAAGTATAATAAGTGAAAGGTCGATAAAAATATCACTTAAATTACCCAGCAAAAAATATGTGCATTGTAATGAAAGTGGATAAGTAAGTTGAAAATCCAGGAGCTATTATGAGATTAACTGGTCATAAGTATAAATTGAGTGATGTAAGTTTAATGTCACTTGTGCATTATATCTCTGTCTTTTTTATCACCTTTTTTGGTATGATTTTATTCAAGGTGTATTTGTTCTACTTTTCTCCCCTCCACATTCAATGAAGTCACTCTAAATTACATCTTATTACATGTTAAGTATACAAAAATTGGTCTGACACGTGCAAGTGGTAATTTAAAATTCCACCATCGGTATTTCAATTTTTATTGTACAAGAGTGTAAATTCATTATTATATGAATACTAAGCATTTTTCGATATGAACACACAGACATACGTGACGCACTGTTATCTTATATAACATCAATTAGGTATTATGATATTATCCAACCGTATGTATAAATGAAACGGTTTAACTGAAAAGTTATATCTGCTTTATTGGGTTTGCCTTAAAATTTGTGATCAGCTATGCAGAGAAAAAGGAATGAGCATTGACGTCCCGAAAATTTTCCAAAGAATAGAAAAACGGAAATCAATGACTTATTAACCGAACCAAGGATCAGGTAATTATGCAATACAGATTATCAAACCAAATTGTTTCCTTCCAACTTTTTAAAATACTATAGATTGGCCAAACCAGGAAGGCCGGCATACACTCTTTAATGACAATTCAGATTATGTAGGCACAGTATATATATATATATATATATATATATATATATATATATATATATATATATATTTCTATTAGGGAAGAAAGAACACATTAATAACAAATTGGATAAAGGCCATTTATTTCGTGAATACTAATCATCTCTTATACAATCATACATATTTATACATTTTGGGTTTTCAATTGATTATGCTAGTGGTAACAAATCTGACTCGCTTTTACTTCTGTTTCTTGTTTTGGCTAGTTGGTGAGTGTGTATGCGTTTGTGTTTGTGTGTATGCGTGTTTGCATGTAAAGGTCATTCTCGCAGTATTGCAAAGTGATGTCTGAGATCTGGTCATTATTGTTTTGATGGCTTGAGAATTAACCATTTGTGCGCATTGTTCACTGTTACATGTACGAGTGCTATTTTTCCCAGTGTAGTTGATCGTTTCACCTTGTTGCGCAAATTTGTATTTTCCACATGGTAACAGCGCCAGTGTGGATTGCAGTGTTAAACGCTCATATTGTTTGGAAACTTCTGTCACCGTATGCGCCTCTGTTATTTCCACTTCAGTTTGTTGCCAATCCGATTGTATGTTTGTTGATTCTAGTCGAGGGCCTGTTTGTTCTTGGCTGGATACTAGTAGATTGTTGTTGAATTTTGTTATTCTTGGCCAGTCGATTAGAATATCATGTTGATGAAACTTTTGAATATTAAGGTCAGGTGCTTGTTGTTTTATATAAAGGGCTTCATAAATAAATAATAATTTTTCTGATTTTGCTTTATGTAGAATTGTGAAATTGGTCGAATTGACAGGGTGCCCCGTTGCCAATATATGATCGGAAATAGCTGATTTTCCTGACGGTGCCAAGCCTTTGTTAATCAATTTCTGTGGCAAATGTTGCTGGATTCTGCTTATCAATTGCTTCTTCGTACGTCCGATATATGTGCTACCGCACATACATGAGAATTTGTAGACTATGAATGATTTGGAGAGAATTGGCAATTGATCTTTGGCATCCAACCTCATGATTCTCTGTGTACTAAATGTCATATTAACTTTAACACTGGGAAAGTTCTCCTTAGTTATTCTATTCAGCCGCCGTGCAATTATTGAGGCTGGTACGTCGCCTCTAAATGGTAAGTTTAGGAAAACCTGCTTGACGGTATCCTCTCTAGTGCGAATCTGCCGTGGTCTGATGTTGACATCAATGAAACGCTCTGGGTAGTTGTTCATTAGCAAAATTTTCCTGAGGTAGCCCAGTTCTTCCTCAATCTTGTGTTCAGAGCAGATCTTCCTGATTCTGTTTGCTAGGTTGTTTAATAAGTTTCTTTTGTGGGATTTTGGCACACTGCTGTTGTAGTGAATGTATTGTCCGGTGAAAGTGGATTTTCTATATATGGCCAGTGTCAAATCCCCGTTTTCTTCTCGAGTGAGTTTGATGTCGAGGAAGGGAAAATTGTCGTCTTTCTCTACCTCGAGAGTGAATTTGATGTCTGGATCGGCTCCATTTGCTTGTTTGAGGATTTCGAAAGTGTTTGCTGCTTCTGAGATGAACAACAAGATATCATCTACATACCTTTTGTAGAATGCGCACTGGTCAATTATACATTTTAGGCACGTTTTTCCTGATGATACATGTATACATCTGCCATGAGGGGTGCGATGCAAATTCCCATAGGTACACCATTGATCTGGCAGTAGAATATACCTTTATAAAGCAAAATCAGAAAAATTATTATTTATTTATGAAGTCCTTTATATAAAACAACAAGCACCTAACCATAATATTCAAAAGTTTCATCAACATGATATTCTATTCGACTGGCCAAGAATAACAAAATTCAACAACAATCTACTAGTATCCAGTCAAGAACAAGCAGGCCCTTGACTAGAATCAACAAACATACAATTGGATTGGCAATAAACTGAAGTGGAAAAAACAGAGGCGCATACGGTGACAGTAGTTTCCAAACAATATGAGTGCGGCAGGATAGCTCAGTGGTTAGAGCACCAGATTCCGAAGCAGACGTGCCCAGGTTCGTATCCTGTCCGCGGCAAATTCTGGCCAGTACTTGATGAGTTCCCAACAAGGACGAAACCGGTCTACTGGATGAATTGCCTTTTCTACACTATACAATTCTCAGTTTATACTGACATATGTAAGTAATTAATGGGTCAGGTGTTTATATCAAGACCGCAACCTTGATTATAATAATAATATGAGCGCTCAACACCGCAATCCACACTGGTGCTGTTACAATGTACA
Organism: Eudiplozoon nipponicum; assembly: GCA_029291075.1. Lineage (NCBI taxonomy): Eukaryota > Metazoa > Platyhelminthes > Monogenea > Mazocraeidea > Diplozoidae > Eudiplozoon > Eudiplozoon nipponicum. The sequence goes on along the minus strand of JAQBSW010001382.1, from coordinate 56,296 downwards.
AAATACAAATTTGCGCAACAAGGTGAAACGATCAACTACACTGGGAAAAATCGTACTCGTACATGTAACAGCGAACAATGTGCACAAATGGTTAATTCTCAAGCCATCAAAATAATAATGACCAGATCTCAGACATCACTTTGCAATACTGCGAGAATGACCTTTACATGCAAACACGCACACACACAAACACAAACGCATACACACTTACCTACCAGCAAAAACAAGAAACATAAGTAAAAGCAAGTTAGATTTGTTATCACTAGCATAATCAATTGAAAACCCAGAATGTATATATGTATGATTGTATAGCGATGATTAGTATTCACGAAATAAATGACCTTTATCCACTTTGTTATTAATGTGTTCTTTCTTCCTTATTAGAAATATACTGTGTAATATTAAAAGGCATGGACATTATAATATAAATATATATATATATATATATATATATATATATATATATATATATATATATATATATATATATATATCTTATAATTAGGAAAACAACACATAAATAACAAAGTGGATAAAGGCCATTTATTTCGTGAATACTAAACATCTCTTATACAATCATACATATTTATACATTTTGGGTTTTCAATTGATTATGCTATTGGTAACAAATATGACTCGTTATTACTCTTGTTTCTTGTTTTGACTAGTTGGTGAGTGTGTATGCGTTTGTGTTTGTGTTGTGTATGCGTGTTTGTATGTAAAGGTCATTCTCGCAGTATTGCGAAGTGATGTCTGAGATCTTGTCATTATTGTTTTGGTATCTTGAGAGTTAGTCATTTGTGCACATTGTTCATTGTTACATGTACAAGTGCTATTTTTCCCAGTATAGTTGATCGTTTCACCCCGCTGCGCAAGATTGCTATTTTCGCTTGGTAACAACGCTAATGTTGATTGCAATGTTAAACGCTCACATTGTTTGGAGACTTCTGTCATCGTATGCGCCTCTGTTATTTCCACTTCACATTGTTGCCAATCCGATTGTACGTTTGTTGATTCTAGTAGAGGGCCTAATGGTTCTTGGTTGGATACTAGTAGATTGTTGTTGAATTTTGTTATTCTTGGCCAGTCGATAAGGATATCATGTTGATGAAACTTTTGAATGTTAAGGTCAGGTGCTTGTTGTTTTATGTAAATATATATATGTTTTATGTATATATATATATATATATATATATTTATTTATTTATTTATTTATCATAATAATGATTTTTACTAAAAGCATCTTTTCTCTTTTTGCGGGAGTAAGAAAATCATCTAGCTATACATTATGCAACTTTAGCTACATTAATAAATCATTTTGGTCATCTAAACTTTTTTCCGATTTCACGGTAGAACCCGCGTGACACTCCAATTTAATGTTCTCTTCTGGTTCGTCACTCAATTAAAGTTCAATTTTAACACTTGACCCAATCGGCTGAATTAAATCCTTTTCTATTTTGAATTTGTCAGCTATCCACTTTGAACCAAAGCATTGTCCCACGGAAAGACTAATTTGAACGACACACTAGTGGATACTGCAAAATAAAAGTCTATCATTTTGATAGATTAAATACTGCTTGTTGTGGAGAACTAATATATATGAAATTATGTATTAGGTGTTGCGAACCTAAGAACAAATTAGTTCATTTGTGACCAGAAGGATAAACCAAAGACAGCTTGAACAGGAAGTATAATTTCATGCACATTTGTTTCGTGCTTACTGACGACTCAACAGTAGGAGCCGGTATTACGCTCTTTAACCTTTATATATTTTGGTGAGGAATGGGGGATAATGGAACGGTACAATCTCCTTGACAGGAAGTATAATTTCATGCAAATTCGTTTCGTGCTTACTGGCGACTCATCAGTAGGAGCCGTTATTACGCCCTTTACCCACTATATATTTGGTTGAGGAATGTAGGATAATAAAACGGTACAATCTCCTAGACGAATTTGTAAACCTCCGTTTGCAACGGTAACTCACTTCATATAATATATATATATACCGAGTCTGTAAAGGATACTTACACTATGGCTATTGTGTTAGTAACCGATACCAGCATTATAGTACCGAAAAGGTATATGTTACTAACACTATGGTTTCCGAGTCAGTATATGCTACCAGCATAATGTATATCAATGTATACTATACTTTACCGAAATTGAGAAATACAATTATTACTGAACACCTGTTACTCCAGTAAATCCATACACTCTGGCCTTAATCGATATCAGTTATCACATTTCGCGGTAAACATTATATCATTCAATTCACTATATAACAGTTAAATACTGTTTGCTGCGGAGAACGAAACGAATTTGCATGAGATTATACTTTACGTTCATGCTGTCATTGATTTATTCTTCTGGTCACAACTGAACTAATTTGTTACTAGGTTCGCAATTCTAATGGATCAACTGAAATTGTTAATTTTTTAGACATTCCAAAATTTGGTTAGTGATTTTCATGTACAATGCAAGAGCACTCGAAATTTGTTATAAGCTATTACGTGCTGATTTTAAAGCTTATAAATTTTCTAGAATGGGGCGAAATATCTCTTCTGTTCATGGGTCATATTATCCTTTATCTTTCAACTTTGACTCTTGCAAAAGACGGATCGAAATTTTGACATTTAACAGAGATTTGACTTGAAATTGTTTTAATGGTACCCTTTCCATGTGCAAAAAGAAAAATAAATTTTATCAGATAGAAGAACCATTTCTTTCTTCTATTCTTCTGAAATATCCACAAACCAGCATCCCTTTTTTAATAATTAAAAATCAAAAAAAAATAGAAAGTTGTAAACAAAAGGTATGAAATAAGTGCAGAACCAATTAATTACTTGAATAACCTCCAGCTCAAGCTCATTTCATAAACATGCATTGTCTGTTTCAACAATCTTGGCTGCAATTTTTCTGTCCATAAAGCTTCGTATGTGGCTATCTTCCTTCTGTTATTTTATTTATTAATTATCCCAAGTGCTACGTCTGGACAACATAGGTTTGAGGTTTATACCGGTGTGTTGCGCAATTGCAGACATTTATTCACAATTTGATTTATAACAGGTGTTTAAGTTGCACAGCTCTCTCACTGGAGTAAATGACCATCTGGACGATCAGTCTACGAAAGTTGATCGGTAACTTGCGCATTTATATTGGGAAATACTATTTGATGTGACATTAATGGCAAGTGTGTTACCTTAAATAACAAACAGAGTTTAGCTATTTTGGTAACTGCATCCCATTTAAATAGGGTGTTCAGGTAGGATGTTTTCTTTTCTGTTTCTGTTGAATTGCCCTTTTAATAATTGTTTCAGTTAACTGTCTAGTATGCCATTGAGCGTTAAATCGTTTTATTCATTAGTATATTCGATGTATTTTGAATCTGGATTAATCAAAATGTCAATTTTCTGAAAACAACCTCGAGCTGTTGATAATTTATATTGAAACGGCAAATATGCATTAATGTGATGATGTAATGCTGTAAAGAAATATATTTATTTTTGTGCCTAGTTTGAACTAACAAATCAGTCTTATATACCTTCCTGATTTCGCATTAAAAATAGATATTTACATTTTTCACATGAGCTGAATAATTTAATGTAGACTTTCTATACCATTTAAGATATGTTTCGTATTACATGTAATTTAAAACAAATTGAAAAAAAATTGTTGATTCGGCTTTAGAATAATCTTTGGATTACAGCCACCAGCATGGCTAGCATATCTGAATTTGTTACCAGACTGGTTGACGAAAAATCTGCACAAATTAGTGGCAAACTGAAATCAAGTGTCAAAAACGAGTTATGCAGGTGTTTAGCTCGTCTAGTTGCATTTTCAGCCAGCGCCGACCAATACACCACCATGGAAGCCTACAATCCAGCACACAGTTGGCTACCACCTTACATGAGATTAACTGCGGAGGTACTGGGCTATGTTGCTGAATCAAGTTTACTGGCGCTTTCGTTTGGTAGTGAAACTGAAGTCGACCTTGTTTTGTGCCAATCAATGATGTGTTTTGTGGCACAAAGATTGCCCAAATACGTACACGGTGCTAGTCTTGAGTCTGATATCCGCTCCGGATGGGGAGTATTACGCACACTTTTGGTTGGTTCGTTTGGGCAACAGATGAGTAATATTGACAGCGCATTGGCGCAGGCCCAACAACAAATAAAACTACCAATATTTGTAGATTTGAAAGGTGTCGGTACCCCAGCTGCGTATTTCAGGATTTTGCTTGTGTCTGCCATTGTGCAGGAGCTACGCTTTCAACATTTTGAAGTTTTACCTCAACAAATTCAAAAGGTGAGTTAAAACGTTGTGTCACAATTTGGTAATTGCGAGAAAAAACGTGCAAATTATTATTCATTAGTTTTTATATATGAAGTAACTGTAAATAATTAGTTATGAAACTACGGATAAATGTATTAAATATAGAACTCTTCATCTCCGAAATTGATTCAACTCCCTATGAAGCAAGTCTGTTGTTAGTATTAATAATTCATTACAAATGGCCTTATTGAATAGATTTACAATATTATAGCAATAATATGAAAACTAAGAAATTAAAAGACAAAAATCTAAATTATCATTTACCAAATATTATGTGGGTGCATCAAACAGCCAATGGCAAAATGTGTATATGTTCTCCTGGTTAAATAAATTGAAAATAATGCCATTTCCCTTCACGATCATTGCTTTAAAAAAATGAATTGATCGGTTATTTCAAACTAACCTACCCCAGTGTGTGCAATTTATTATTACGTTTTTAATTAATGAATGCATTTAAAGAATATAATACAAATGGAATTTAAATTGTAGATAATTCTATCATATAACGTAATCCATAACATGTAGGTTTTCGGCTAATATCATTATGCATTCTTTCATCGTATTCGAGGTTATTGTTTGACTGTATTTTAGCCATCAGTGCAATAATTAATCGTAGGGGTGCTGATAACAAATGTGATATACTACGTCAAACATTAATTATAACCATCGATCGCTTATATTGTTTAGCTATCAGTCTCAGACGATTTCAAATGTTGAGACTTAAATTGTCAAAGATTCGAATATACCAGTCATGACTTCATTTCCATTGACTAAGTGAGCAGTGTAGTTGCCGCGGCCCGATACGTAAAAGTTCATGTGTCCCTGTCAGGCATGACTTCCACCATCAACATATGATAAAATTGATACTCTGTTCTGTACCTGAGTCCTATTTATTCACTTCCATTAGACAACCAATTTTCGGTACAAAACAAGTATCCAGCAAAAGGACTCTATTCAATGCAATTAATATTTTGCAAATAGCTATATAGTGATTATAATTAAACAACCGCTGGTTGTGCGGCTGATGTAAGCAATTATATATATATATATATATATATATATATATATATATATATATATATATATATATATATCCATTGACTTCGAATATTACACAGTATATTTCTAATTAGGAAGAAAAACACATTAATAACAAAGTGGATAGTGGCCATTTATTTCGAGGATAATAAACTTTGCTCTACAATCTTTCATTTATAAACATTCTGGATTTTCATTTGATTATGTGAGTGACAACAAATCTGACTCGGTTTTACTTCTATTTCTTGTTTTGGCTGATTGGTAAGTGTATATGCGTTTGTGTCTGTGTGTGTGTGCCTGTTTGCATGTAAAGCTCCTCCTCACTGTATTGCAAAGTGATGTCTGAGATTTGGTCATTATTGTACTGATGGGTTGAGTATTAACCTTCTGTTCGAATTGTTCGCCGTTACGTGTACGAGTGCTATTTTTCCGAGTGTAGGCTTTCGTTTAGCCTTTTTGCGCAAATTTATGTTCTTCACTTGGTAACAGCGACAGTGTGGATTGCAGTGTTGAACGCTCGTACTGTTTGGAAATTTCTGTCGCCGTGTGCGCATCTGTTTTTTCCTCTTCTATTTGCTGCCAATCCGATTGAATGTTTGTTGATTCTAGTCGAGGGCTTGTTCGGTATTTCCTGGATACTAGTAAATTGTTGTTGAATTTTGTTATACGTGGCCAGTCGATTAGAATATCATGTTGATAAAATTTCTGAATATTTAGGTCAGGTGCTTGGTGTTTTAGATAAAGGGCTTCATAAATATATAATAATTTTTCTGATTTTGCTTTATATAGAGTTAAGAAATTGGTCGAACTGACTGGGTGCCCCGTTGCCAATATATGATCGGAAATAGCTGATTTTCCTGACGGTACCAAGCCTTTGTTAATCAATTTCTGTGGTAAATGTTGCTGGATTCTGTTTATCAATTGCTTCTCATACGTCCGATATATGTGCTACCGCACATACATGAGAATTTGTAGTCTGTGAATGATTTGGAGAGAATTGGCGGCTGAATAGAATAGCTAAGGAGAATTTTCCCAGTGTTAATGTTAATATCACATTTAGTACACAGAGAATCATGAGGTTGGATGCCAAATAAGGGTTAAACCGGTCTATTAGATGAATATATTTTTCTGAGTTATACAATATTTAGTTATACTGTCTAAGTTATGTATAATGTATTTGTGTTTATATCAAACTTGTTTTAAATAAACATTATATTATGTTCCTTAAAAGCAGATTTATTAGCTATATTCTCGTCAGTCTTCATAGGGCAGAATTAGTGCAATTAATCCTCATTATTAAAAGCATACTGCAGCAATCAAAATGCGTTGACTTTATTTCGATTTTTTTCTGTAAAGTTTTTCACATATTGTCAAAAAAAAAATTCAACTAACTTTAATTACGAATGATGATAATGAAAATTTATTTTGACCAATATTATGTATAAGAAAAATTGGCTTATTTTATGCATAGATTTTGGAACTGTGGAACGAGTTGCATTTCTACAATTGCACAGTTGTAGTTGGTGGTCCAGCTACCGGTAAACAGACAATTTGGCAGACGTTGGCGAGATCATTAAATCGTCTGTTTTTACAACTAGTCAGGAAAATGGCCGAAAATCAAAACAAATTGCACGAAATAAAACAAGTTGAGTTACCGAGTTGCACAGATAGTGAATTACAGGCTTTGATTAAATCACCGACATCGTGTCCAAGTCGGGCAGATATAAGCGAATCGCGCTCCAGCCACCCACATCGTTTACTCTCAGCTCTAGCCACCTACACGTCCTCGGTGTACTGCGGCCGCAGAAAATGTGAGACACTTTGCAACAAAGACTTGCAGAATTCTTGTGCGCCGGTTAACCTAAATAGGAACGGTTCTCGGACTGATGACAATGTGGTTTGCGAGCGTGATAATGACAAAGATGTGTGCACATTCGAGCATACATTTGTACCGCTGGCAAAACTTGGCATTGAACCCTCTCTTGCACAACGCCTTTTAGGAGGAAATATCCTGCCAAATATTACCCTTCCAGATGTGTCCGGAATCTACGATTGCATCGTTGAGGAATATCGTTCAATTCGAACGAGACACAACAGACAATTGCTTTGCGGTAGGCCGGTTTTGGTGAAGCGGAATTTATGTAAAAGTGATTACTGTTTGTTCAGAATGAGAGGGTTCTACACATGGTCAGTGCTGCGCATTTATGGGGACGAAATATTAGCGTGTTGTGCACAGGGGAAAACCAAGTCCTCAAATGGCCTGTTCCTGCTAAAGAGGCGATTACACCAATACGCGTCTCTTAACAGTAAGTTTATTTTCCTATTCTAGTGTTAATTTATTATATTTTTCATAACAGTACGAGCTGATTTGTAGCGTTTTTGAAGGTGGCCTGAAAGGGCTTATCTATTGTAAATATACTTATTTATTTGAATTAAATTTAATTATTTTCTGCGCATTTGTAATAGATGGAAAATGTCCTTTGCCTAATTTCAGCATAGAACATGAACAGTTCATGGTTGTTTGAGTTAAAAGGCAATTAACTCTGTTCCAGTCAGTCGATCTGATAAACTTTTGCCTTCTTAAGTTGTTGTTTAATGTTGTTTAGACTATGTTTCTTCTGAATATTGCGTTAAACGCATTTTTACATGATCGCTTAATACAAAATATGAATAAAACAAAATCAAACATGTTTAATGTAACATGAGTGATAGCTGGTATGTACTTTAGGTTAAAAGCGGTACAGATAAGATCCACCTGAAGAAAAGACCGACGTGGGTCTTATATTTATATATGCTATTGCAGTGCGCTAACTTGGTAGCGTAAAGAATAAGTTCCACGAATGCTGGATTTTCCTTGTAAAACCCCAGCCAAATTACTTCTAAATACTTCTAAATAGACGGATCTAGTCTAGTAGATAACTTACATTTGCTACCCTGTGGAATCTATACCTTAACCAATATGGAAATATTGGCAACAAAATACTAGGTTAGGAAATAAAATGAGCAAAGTGAATTTAAAGAGTTAGAACAAAACATTTTTCTTTGAGATAATATTTATTATGCAGAAAATATTTTTAAATGGCTGATTTGATTCATGCCAACAGTCTATGTATGTGTTTTGTAAATATCATATAAGATCGAAATAATGTCTAGCAGTTTAAATGCATTCATATTCTTAAGGATCATTGTACGTCATACGAAATGTTTATGTATAAAGTTAGTCAGCTATGTTAATTTAATAAATAGTTAGTTTTCTTGTTATAATGTTTGACTGGTTAACTTCAATGGGATTAGTATTTGCTTCATGATCGCAAACTTGATTTAAATATTTTTTTTCGCCAACCGCGTAATCATTGATTGTTTAATATCAGTTTTTTTTCTACTTACGGAACATGATCAATGTCACAAAGAGAAATGAAATAGTCGTTAGTAACTGGTGCTTCATTGACACATAAGCCCGAGAAAAGTTTAAAACTAAATAAAAGTTAAAAATAAATAAATAGCAGAATTTGTTTAGGATATAATTTAAACAAAAATTAATGAATTTGAGTGATTTGTAAGAAGGAGTATCTAGTGCAGATTGAGATATTAACAAAAGTAACTCAGAGTGAATCGAGGCAAACTGGACGTCTACACAACACCAGTATGACTACGTCAGCTTTAAAGTGAGGCGACATTGGCAATACAGTAACCTTTGGGGAACAAGGCCGTCAAGATGGACATTCATTATGAAAATTGTTTTGTCCATTAAAAACATATTATAACTCGGAACACTGGCGATATAAATTTAAACATAGGTAAAGTTTGCAGTGCTTTAGACTTCCTGCAGTATTATTTAAATAAAAAATGCACTCTTGATATAAACACCAACCACATTATATATGAATTTGTGTGTATTAAATAAAAATTGTATAGTGTAGTAAAGGCGATTCATCCGGTAGACCGACTTCATACTTATTGGGATTTCTTCAAGCACCGTTCAGAATTTTGTTGCAGACAAGGCTCGAACCTGGACGCGTCTGCTTTGGAGGCTGTGACTCTATCGATTGAGCTACCCTGCCATGCAGTACATACAATTTTTAGCTTTATTTTATACGGCCAGTATTGTTGTACCTTAACCCCAAATTTGTGCGTTCAAATCATGCCAATAATAATATTTATTTAAATGTGATACACATAATAAGATATTACCGAAGTTGTTGGATAGGCTCTTGAATATCCTTATTATGTATATAATTTAACTGCTCTGTGTATAATACGAAACCCTGTTAGAACTTAATTACTTGTTGTTCATTATCAATTCATGAAAATGTAGTTCGTTAAAGAATCCTGTGTAATTATACTACAGATAACCAGTTCCATTTAATTCAATTATTCTTTTCTTCACAAATCAGTAACTCCAATTATGCTTGTCGAATGTTTCTAAAAGGATGATAGTCTGCTTTCTAGTTATTATAAAGGGCTATTCTCATATATATACAACAGATGCAATATATTTTACAGATATTCTAAAATTAATACACGTGGTTTTGTGGGATTCAGGTGATTTAATCAGACCAACAGGTAGTGTTAAATGTTATAGCAATTCTGAAAATGTAGTTATTCGTTTATCGAGAATTTTGCAAACAAACCTTAAATAACATATGTAATATTACTATACGAAACACGCTATTTATTGCCAGTGGGAAGATACAACCATACAGCTCAGAAATATTTGCAAAAATGTTGCATATTGCCAAAAGAGGCAAAGATAATTTGTAATAATAAAAAAATATACGAAGCCTTCTTATTCAAATTAAGTTTGCGAGATTGAAATCGGCACAAATCCAATTGTATCTAAAACGTCGTATGTAAATAAAATGTTTTTATAAAGGCATTAATATAAGCTTAGTTATGGTTTATTAATGTCCTTAATATTGAATTTGTACAGCTGATTAATTTTGATTGCAGATTGAGGGTTCAGATTTAGTTTCCGTTTTTTTAAATATAGTTTAAAAACTGTCAGTCGAGGATTGAATATGACTCTACATTTTATCAGTTGAATATTGATGGACACAAAATAGGAATGTGTGATCGCAAAGTTTGTGATACATATCGCATGGTCACTATCATTATGCAGGAAAGGGGGAACCTCAGATATTTCTGCGTTTTAGTGCGCCGTACAGACCTTTTTTGATGGGCAATTACTGTAGTCGCTACATTAAAAAATCTAAGAGTAACAATTTTTACAGTGACTTTCACAAATTCCTCTTATGCTCTATCAACTATTGTGCTAATATTTACGTTAAATTGTAGGATTTTTCTCTTATTTTTGGCAAATATATGTGCTCATAGAATCTAACATAATAGATTGAAGCTGTATCTTTCGTTAATCTTCGTTTTCCCGCGGTTTTCTCTTGTCTTTAATTAAAAGACAACAGAACTGTGTCCTCTAGTGAAATCGCTCTGTTTGGTTCAGATGATTTTCAATGTAAGATTTCGTGTTATAAAACATTATCGCTCAGTAACTACGTGAACCACACATGCATGTATATAAATAAATAATTTGTTAGCCGATTAAAAAATATTGTATTGTTATTTTGATTTTCTTTCCTCATGACTAGATGATGACTTGAAAATTATTATTGAGTTACTTCCTGCAACCAAAACATCGATTAATATAGAGAATAGCAGAAATTCTGAATTGTTGAATGTATTTTCGGAGATCTTATCTGTAAACTGGGCTTTCGGAATTGTGCAACTCAACGATGCTTCAACAGACAAGACACAACTGATCAAACTGCATAATGGAGATGGGAAACGACCATTTGTTATGGATAACACAGGTTTGGGGTTCTCGATTTGGCGTTCTTGGTGTCAAGATGCCAGCATAGTTTTAGATTTCTCAAGTGAAGAGTAAGTTTAAGTTTAATAAATAAACTTCCGTTAAGTACTTTTGTCGAAAGGTGAACTCAATATCGAATTCATCAATTGTTCAAATGTATGCTTATATGAAATTGCGTCAGGTACGCCAGTATGCTTGGCTATCATTTAAGTTGAACTGACACGAGGTTTGTATTTAATGGAAAAAATGCCAAAATATTTCTTTATGTCAGATTGCTGTTTTTCACCATTACGGGACAGTAATATTTTCCAAAGCATAAATATAATTATTCCACACATGCTTAAAATATCTCAATTTTTAACATCCAATTTCTAGCAGTGAGTGATGGCAGTGGGATAAAATTTGAAATCATCCTAGAAAACAAAATAGGGTCACTATCAGGAAAAGGCATAATTTTATATATGGTTATTCATCGCCAATATGTGATTACATATGATTATAATCTAATTTCAAAAAAGGTGTACAACATTTTTTTCTCAGAATTAAATTTAAAATAAAAATTATATATCATACAGAATCGCTTTCCGAATTCCATGCGAAACTGTGTTTCGCTAGGCTTACTATTTCCGGCACTACGACATGGCAATTATTTCGAAGGCGTAAATATAAATATTCCATACATCCATAGAAATTCTAAATTTTCAAAATCAAATTTGTATCATTGAGTAGTGGCAGTAAGATAAAATTTGAAATCATTCTAAGAAACAAGCTTGGTCACTATCAGAGAAAAGCCTAATTTTATGTATGAGTGTTCATCGCCAATATTTGATTATAAGTGAAAATAATCTAATTTTGAAATGTGTAAAACATTTATTACCAGAATTGATTTTTTTATATAAATAATACATATTTTGTTAGTTGAGCTGTAATAAAATTCATAATGCATTTTCTATGTGCAAAAAGCATATTTCATCAGATACTAGAACCGCATTTTTCTCATTTTCTTTTAAAGTATCTACAAATTAACATCATTTTATATATAAATTGAAAGGCAAAACAAGATAGAAAAATGTAAACATAGAGAGAGTGAAATAAGGGAAACCAATCAATTGCGTGTGTCACCTCCAATTCAAGCTCAATGTCACAACATGCTTCTTCTACTTGCATATATCCGGCTGATAATTGTTTATCCATAAAGCTTCGTATGTAACTAACTCACTTTTTGTTATTGCATTTAGTAATTCTTTAAAATGCTACGTCTGGAGAACATACGTGTGATGTTTCAACGATGTGTTGCGCAATTACAGAAGTGTATTTACCGTTTGATTTAAAACAGGCGTTATAAAATTTCTTTTTATGTTTGCACATGGAAAGTGTACTATGAAATTATATATTGTACAGAATCGCTTTCCGAGTCCCATGCGAAAATATTTGATTACGTCTACCTATTTGGTTTTGTAAAATCATATTTATTGTGAGCTATTGATATTAAACATGTTATTTTTATTCAAATTAAATTAATTCATTATCTAGCAGATAAATACTGCTTGTTGCGGAGAATTAATATATATGCAAGTATGTATTAGGCGTTGCGAACCTAGTAAAAAATTAGTTCACCTGTGTCCAGAAGGTTAAACCAAATACAGTATAACCTCATGCACATTCGTTTCGTGCTTACTTGTGACTTATCGGTAGGAGCCGGTATTACGCACTTTAACCACCATATATTTGGGTGAGGAATATGCGACAATAGGACGGTTCGATCTCCTAGACGAATCTGTAAACCTGCAGTATTGAAGCTAACATCATATAAAGTCTCGACAATGCGAATTCAACACTAACGCACTATATATAATATATAGACCGAGTCTGTAAAGGATACTAACAATATGGCTATTGTGTCACTTACCGATACCAACATTATTGTGCCGAAGAGATACATGGTACCAACATGATGGATATCAATGTATGCTATAGATCACCGAAATGAAGAATTTCAACTATTTCTGAACACCTATTACTCCAGTAAATCCATATACTCTGGCCTTGATCGATATCAGTTATCACATTTCGCGGTAAGCATGACAGTTCAGTTTAATATATAACAATTAAATACTGCTTGTTACGGAGAACTAATATATATGCAAGAATGCATTAGTTGTTGCGAACCTAGTAACAAATTAGTTCACTTGTGTCCAGAAGGATAAACCAAAGACAGCATGAACAGAAAGTATTATCTCATGCACCACACCAAAATATATAGTGGTTAAAGGGCGTAATACCGGCTCCTACTGATGAGTCGCCAGAAAGCATGAAACGAATTTGCATGAGATTATACATTCTGTTCATGCTGTCTTTTCTTTATACTTCTATTCACAAGTGAAATAATTTGTTACTTAGTTCGCAACAACTAATACATGCTTGCATATATGTTAGTTCTCCATATATATATATATATATATATATATATATATATATATATATATATATATTGTATATAGTGAGTTATCGTTGAAGTCGCTTAATCGAGACTAAATATGATGTTATCTTTACTAATGCAGGTTTACACATTCGTCTGGAAGATTTTACCGCCCTATTGTCCCACATTCCTCGCCCAAATATAATGGGTAAGGACGTAATACCGACTCCTACTGATGAGTCGCCAGTAAGCAAGAAACGAATGTGGATGAGATTACTTTGTCTTTGGTTTATCCTTCTGGTCACAAGTGAACTAATTTGTTATTAGGTTCGCAACACCTAATACATACTTGGAAAATTAATTCATGTTCTTTTCCTACCGTAGGATAGTTAATTAGATTATACGAAATCGCTCCGTACAATTTTTAATAGATCATGAAATTAATAACTTCGAAAAAATATTTTACATATTTGAAAACCGAATGTCCTACATATTTTGGCGTTAAATTTCATATAACCATAAGCTTCGTTTTTTAGATCTAGGATAAGATAAAATACATGAACAAATATGTGTATGCAATTTTGCAAGTGTGTACTATTACATGTATGTTTATGTTTATAAATTTTTTTATATTTGCTAGTTTTAATTTTTATATTTATATGCAGATTTGTAGGACTGTATATGGACATTTATGTCATTATGCAATGGTCTCTTCAAACGTGCACGAATTTAATTATTTATGTTTGCATGCTGTTATGAATTTGTATATGTTTTATGTGTGTATGCATTTATGTCAATGTGCGTGTTTATAATACGTAAAAGCTATAAATATGCTTATGTGGCAAAGTGTTTCCGTGACTTTGTCAGGAACTCACTGAAACATTTTAGTGCTCAATTTTTGCACCATTAATTTTCTACTGACGTAATTGATTCACAATTAATATCATTGACGAGAAGCCTAGCAATAATTTTACCTGATCTATACTTTAACTGATACAGGTTGAGTTGCAGTTTCTTTGTACGTTGGACACATTTCGGATTACTTTAAAGGAACCATTCATTGGTTCACTTCACATCACATTTCTTACAAAGAAGCTAATAAAGCAGATAAGTAATTTACTTTCGCCATTATACTTATACTTCCTACTGAACTTTCTCCAGGTAGGTGCGTCTCACGTGTGTATCTGTCTCTAACTGCTATGCAAAATCAAATAATTCCAACTAGAAAGGGTGAATATTAATTTATCCTTTACATGTGTTAGGCTATTGGTATTATGCTTACCATGTGAAATTACGCAATTGAAGTCGCCTACACATTATAGGGTTAGGAGCCCATTTAAATCAAATACACTCATAATAACCTCAGAACAAGGAAACTGATAAAAATAATAAAATAGCACATGTGTAATTTTACTCAAACCACTCGAGTTATACTTATGACTAGGGTGTTCAATGTAGGCTATTGTCATATCATTATATAAGCGAACGAGACATATGTTCATGTGTGTGGTCAATTATAATTCAATAAACTTATCATAGGCATTTAGCATGGAATTTAATTTAGACACGCACCAATCTAGAGAAAGGTCTGTCAGAAGTATAACCATTATAGCTAAAGGAAATAACTTACCTGCTCTATTGGCTTGTTTTCAAAGATTATGATGATGACCGACGAATAATTCCGTGAAAGGAATCCGAAATATATCCAACGAAATAAACGACTGGAAATTAGCCTGTATTATTTACCAAACAGTAGTTTTGAAATATCTAATTTTTGTAACTCTTATTTCATTTGCATTTAGCAATCTGCTAGTGCGAGCCTTTAAATGTGCGGATCTAAGTTAAAACGAAACGTTACCTAGACAAATTATGAAGTACAGAAAAAAATCGTCGTAATGCTTGATACTTTATAAACCCTTAAAAAATACAAAATTGATACTACTGTTTTTTCTGCATTTAAATTAGCACAAAGTATCCCATGACTAAACATTGGAAATATAGTATATCACAAATTTGAAAAACGGCTATTTATTAATGAAGCGTTATTTATAGCTTTAACGAAACGTTACAATAAATCCACCTTTTTATTTCAATTTTCAAGTTAGTGTATGTCCAGAATTACATCTTTTAAAACCTCAGCTGTTTCTGTTTCAATGATAGAGTACTCGACGATAACTTCATTTTTCTTTCATAGATTATTAGATTGATGTTGGCCGGTTTTGCTTAGTTAATGAAACCGAGAAGAACTCATTCAACACTTTGGTTAAATTCTATACCAAATAGCGATTCGGAGATACGCAATATTTTCGATATTAAAATTAGTTAACTTTCGCATTTCAAACTTCAGATGCCGATGAAAATCTATGCACGTCCCAATTGAAACACTTACTTACTTATTTTACACCACATTCAACATGGCAGGGCCACGAATTTCCGGTGCATTTTATACCACTGGCAAATTAGAGATAAATGCCAAAGTGATCAACGGCTTGCAAAATTTGAAAACTGAAAGTTACGATTTGGTTGGCTTAAATTTCTGCCTTTTAAAATGTGGTATCCTTCAATGGAGGGGAAAATTCATAAAATGACTATTTATTCAAATCATGCTTGCGAGCATCAAATAAACAGCAATTCCATCGTATCTTACCGGCGGCAAAACATAAAAAAGCTACTGTCAGTCAAACGGGCTAACTCGTTTCTAAATTCGATTACGATTCTCAGAGCCCGAGGACGGACAGTCTAACAAGAATCAAACTGCAATTTGTGTACAAGTTAAGAAAATCTAGTAAGCAACTGTCATTCCTAGAAGCTTGCAAATATTCAACCTGTCTAGAAATGTCGGCTACAATAATTTTATTGAGTCACAAACAAAATATTTTTACAGTATTCACCGCATGCATATAAGTTCTACAACTACTAGTATTGAGCGACGCATATCTGATATTCGGTACAATATAAATGAACTAAGGTGCGATTCTTACTAGTTAATTATTTGTACGTCAACAGTTGTATGCATGGAATTAGGTGTGAACTTACGTATTGTGTATGCTTTTATTAGCGTTAATTGACGGTTGCGGGACAATTGATAGCACGCGTTGGCCGGTAAAATATTGCTTCCTTTAAATATCCAGGCGCACAGCTTGTTTTTCTGATTGATTGATGGGTTCTCACGGGTCCCGCGACTCCGAAGCCGTGCTTACACTGCTTTTCCGGAACTCTTAATTCACAAACATTTCCGGAAAAAGTAGTGTAAGGACGGCTTCATAGACACATGACCAGTCGGAACCCATCAATCATTTAAAAAACAAACTGCGAACCAGAAATGTAAGGGAATCAATATTTCATCGACCTTGGAGTGCTACCAATTGTCCTGCACCCGTCAGTTGTGGCATCAGCTCGAAAGGTGAAAGCACAACGCAAAGGCAAATTCTTTTTAAAAAATATATCAATCAGTGTTATTTTTTGTAGTAATTTGGGATATTGTGTTTATTTATACTTACGATCCATGTTATTTTAAATTATTTGTATACTAAACGTATCAATTAAAATAATTACATGATAAACTAAATGTAATAATTCCTATTCAATAAAAATAAAATCTTTCGTATTTTCGTGCCTTAAAAAGGAATCTTTGCACTTGAAATTAATTAATGCTAAATAAAATTAAAGCTATAATTTTGCTTGCACATTTGTATTTTGTTAAACTTATACAAGGCTTATGAGCATAATTTGCATGTCATAATATTTTTAGTTCATTTTTGCATTATATCCAAAGATAAAAACGCTCAGAAATTTGCTGTTTCCTCTTTAAAGTAGAATTTTTAAACATTTTCCTATTGATAGACGTGAAATTGTTTTGGAATTCGGTAAAGTACTGCTGCTCGAAGTGAGTTTAACAGTGCTTCAACTTCAGTCAACGGGAAATTCAACCAAACAAAGTCGTGAATCTGTACTGGTTGAAATCGTTAATGGATCCATAGCTTTGCTGAGTGCTTTGATGATTCGATATCGTCGTGTTAAACAGCCTCAAACAGGTTCGAAACATAGTGTTTTATTTGCAAACTCAGACGTATAAACTTCCGGCCAAATATATTTTGTTTAAAATTCCCAGAATCTCATCAAACTTTAGAGGCCCTATATCACGATATGCTAACGTTTTCAGATAAGTTGGTGCCTATGGTGATAACTTGAACGAAATCTAAATCTTTTGCATAAACAAATTATTATAGCAAAAACTTAGTCTAATCAAGGTAGACCCAAAACACCGATTTTTTTAATGCGAGCCGGTAAAACGTAAATGCGTCATGTTCATTAGGTAGACTTTTGTAATAAATATTTAGTTAAAAAAAAGATACTTGATGAGATGAATAAATATTGTTCTTAACAAAAAAATACAATGGCTATTTAATTAGTAACGTTTAAACTGGCTCGTTAAAATTTAGAAAATAATAAAAATAGTATGTTTTAAATGTATTGGTAATATTTGTTTTCGTTTTGGTAAGAAAAATTCACTTTACTACAAATTTCCCTTGTCATGTGTTAGCGCATTATTACTCATTTTAGTTTCACTAATAAGGTAAATCCGTCTATGCATTGGAACAAATTATTTGTAATTTGGATCTAATTAATGCTAAACTTAGATATCATTTACAAATATGGGTCAGCTAATTAGCTCCGTTTCAGTGTATTCATTTTGTAGGATATTTATTTAAAACAAATCCACCTCAACATTGTTATTTAATCATTTCCGGGTTGTCATATTTTAGAGTTTTAAAATCTCTTACACGAAAACTCGACGTGCTTGCTAATGTAGAGAAACGGAACGACTTGACGATTTTTATGATTAACTGTATGGTTTGAGCATAGTTCAAATATGAAAATTTAATCAAGCTTGAATTTCCTTTAGCTAAGCTATCATTTAAAATAATTTAATCCCTGTAATAGATAGGATATGTCATCAAATGTCCAGAATTTCAAGAGCAACGTAAGCACCGTCCCGATGCGGCTTTCCTAAATGATTAAAGCTAGAATTTTATATAATATCATTTCAAAATGCAAAGAGAAGATTGCACTTTGTTTAGCACATCGAAATATTTCTTCGACATTTCGACTCAAAGTTGGGTGTACATAACGGAAACTTTTCAAGCATTTGTTTGAATTTTCTTCAAATTGGGCTCGAATCAAGGAATATTGGATTCGGGTACATGCACTCGTTTGACACGCCATCCCTTAAGCACGTTAAACTCAGTTATCGGTTATGTACCATATTTGAACTTCGATCAGTCTTTTCTTTATATTAAGCCTATGTGGATTTTCTTCGACTTTACACACTAAGTAGTCACAATCGATCGGTCATTATACACAAGACACTTCGCCTTTTAGGGAAATGATATTGAACTGGAGTTTTATATTAGGGTTATGGTTATTTATATTCTGAAAATACATAATAAACATTGACTAAGGCAGCAAGGGCCATTCATAAAGTAGACAGGTTTCTTGAAATTCCCTCACACAAATGCGTCAAACGTAATGCACACTTTACGTAACTTACATCAGAGAGCAACTAATGAATTTTTTTGGTCTTTCCATTAAATGGAGCCAGGTTGGCATCTATTTTAATGGAAGTTATAAATTATCTAACTTGTTCGCGGTAAATCAGTTAGATAACAGCCAGCTCCCTAAAAGAGGGCAATCGGTCTTTTTGATGAATTTCCTTTACCATTTTAGGCAATAGCAAGTTGATACAGAAAGCATGTATATCATCGAGATACTTCTCATAAAATTATAATTAAATATCACTTCCCCCGGGTATCTTGGTGTGAGATCTATAATGTCAGATCTCAGGTGGCTAGTTAGAAATTAAGGCTGATAGGCTTCATCTCAAGAAAAGGCTTACTAAAATTTAAGTTTTTACATAAGTGATAACTGCATTTATAATGCAACAGTGGTGATAAAAACGACGAGTGTATTTCTCCGAACCAAACTTGCTTGAGTTTGAGCCCCATTTGAAGTAGACTCTAGCAAATAATTGACGAGTTCTCACAAGGTCAGAACCAGACTTTTTCATGAATTGAAGAGTTATTAGATTTCGCGGGTGGTGATAACATTTATTCAAATAAAGTTTGTGAGCTTCCCATAAAAACAGCAGTCGAATTGTATCTAACCAGTCGAACAACATAGCAAATCTAATTCATCCACACTTACTGATTATTTTCGACCTTCCTAAATTACCATCAGAGCACGACGACAATAAGATTAGCGAAAATTAACCTGTAATGCATATTTAAGCTATTGAAACCAGATATGCGGCCCTCGCCTCTAGTAGTCTTGTATAAATTACACTTGGCTAGTGCTATCGGCTGCAAAATTTTTATGCAGTTACGAGCAATAACTTTTAGCATTTTTTTCCATATATATAAGTTATAAAATTAAATAATAATTAATTGCGTGAGTGGTGATAGCAATTCTGTAAATCAACTATGAGAGCTTGATATAAACACCACTCCTATTATATCTAACAAGTCACAAAATATAGAAAAACCACCATTAATCATGCATACTGTCTGAAGGTGAGAGCCGCATATTTGATTTTTTCCAACATATATATGCATTTCGGTTTGAAACTTGTTAGTCAATTTGCTATTGTGTTTTGAAAATTATCATGGAATTAGTATAATCAAGTTTGCGGTCTTGATGTAAGCACCTGACTTATTAATTACTTACATATTTCAGTATAAACTAAGAATTTTATAGTGTCGAAAAGTCAATTCATCCAGTAGACCAGTTTCGACCTTATTGGAAACTCACCATGCACTGGCCAGAATTTGCCGCGAACAGGGCACGAATCTGGGCATGTCTGCTTCGGAATCTGGTGCTCGAACCACTGAGCCACATTAGTTTGTACTGACATATGTAAGTAATAAATTATTCAGGTGCATATATAAAGACAGTAACCTTGATTATAATGATCATGGAAGTTAAAAAGGCGTCAGAACACGCGACTGACTGTAATATTTCGATGTTGTCCGACTAGTTAAATACAATAAGATTTTTGTTTATGTTTCATTAATTTCTTTTGTCACCTAAAGCTATATTATGTTTAGACTAAGAACATATATATATATATATATATATATATATATATATATATATATATAGTATATATATATAAACAAATGCCTGAGAGAAAACATCAATTCAGTATCATTTCCGCTGAAGACACGTTGTCTGTCCAATATTTATAAATCCGGGGTGGCTAAATATAAGTATAGGCCGAAGTTGTTAAGTAAGCCGTACATGAATAAATATTGCCAAAATCAAAAGCTCATATAAAAATCCAATTTGCGCAACTTTTGCGGCCGTGGTAGCTCAGTGGATTTTTACAAGTCTTTAAAATGTATATGCCTCTATTGAGCCCCGGGCTCAGCTACCTGTGGCAAACACATGACGAAACCAGTCTACTTGATAAATGCCAAATTCAGTATAAAAAATGTCTGATCTCATCTACAAATGTGTTTTGTGCTAACTGGTGTCTCATAAGTGGGAGCCGGTATTTCGCCAAATATCCGCAACATATTAGGTCAAAAAACGTTATCAGTTGGCCGGTACAACCTTCTATACGAACTTGTCGTCAAACAGTAGTAGAGTTAACTTAATATAAAGTGTTTCGGCAATGCGATTTCCATATTAACTCAACACGTAATATAATCCGAATTTAGATCTATGGCGTATATCCGGCTCATGCAGATGATTTGACGGTACGCAAAAAATGCATATGCATATAAGATTACACCTTTCATTATGCTGAGTTTGATATATCATTCTGGTCCTATTTGACCTATTTGTTGCTAGTTACTTTAATCGAGATTGCGATCTTGATATAAACACTTGAACCATTATGTGTATACATTCGTTTGTATAAACCAAATATTGTATAATACACATTATTCAATTCATACAATAGACTAGTTTCGTCTTTATTGTGAATTTTTCCCGTGGCAAATTCAGAACAGTAGCTGATAAGTTCGCAATAAAGACGAAACAGCTCTACTGGATGTTTTGTCTTTTCTAAATTATTCAACGCTTAGCTTATACTGACAAATTTATGGATCAGGTGTTCATATAAAAATCATAACCTAGATTAAATTAATTGTTACCACCGCCTACACAACCACTGCTCGTTTACCAGTCACGCAATACGTCGTACAATGTTACGTTTATATTAATGGTCCACAAACTATTAGTTTGCTACTATAATCGATGTATAGTTCAAACGGACTATATATATATATATATATATATATATATATATATATATATAATTTGTCGGTATAAACTAAACTGTGCATCAGGTAGTAAATGTTACCTACTTACGGGAGTTGTTTAGTCTTTATCGGAAGCTCAGTAATTTCCAGAATTAAAATAGATAAATAATACTAAACGCTCCAATTGATAAATTGAATTGACTATCCGATTCTATAAATTTTAACCCATAACACACAGAAAACAAGCACTTACATATATATATATATATATATATATATATATATATATATATATATATATATATATATATATATATATATATTCCTTCTAGCGAATAAATCGCAATATCATTCAGTACGTCAATCCCCGCTGAAATCGCCCATTTTTATAATTGAATTCATCTGCTCAAATTGCTGCAAATATTGGAATATTCTAATATCACGGCTGTAGTCCATTCCTATACTGTTTTTTTCCGCTCAAAAAGCGAAAGGCAATGCATTGAAAATCAGGTGTTCACTATTTCATGTATTTTAATTTAAAATGTTTTCAATTAGATCAGTGCCATAATAGTGATCACTGATACATTAAATGTTATACGAAGTTCTATTCAATATTTACAGTGGATATTCGCATCGCATATTCGTGTGTCAAAATAGAGCTATAGTTAAACAAAAGTACACAAAATACTATCTAACGAAGCTAAACCTAAATACACAAGCATTCAAAGTCAAATTGTTAGTTCGTAATGGAGTTACTTAAACATACGAAAAAAGTTATCCTAGAAAAATTAAATAACTAACATTTAAAAGTTAAAACAATCTATAAATGGCGAAACTTAAATGTCACTAAGATGGGTCTATGTAAATTGTACCTTATGATGACCGTTGTATATATATATATATATATATATATATATATATATATATATATCTGTTTTGGCATAAACAAAATGTTGCATTACAATAAAATGTTATTCATAAAGGAGACTGGCTTTGTCCTTTTCAGGAGTTCTCAAAGTGGTTGTTAGAATCATCATTGCTAGGATTTTAGCGAGTGTGTATTTGTTTCAGATTTTTTCAATCTATCCACTCTGCCTCAGAAACTGCATTATTTATCCAACGTTCAGTATTATACAAATGTATGTTTTTCGTCATTATTTACTTCTGGTTGATCCAATTCTGCATCGTTTTCGACCTTAAGTACCGACTATATACAAACTAGACTTGATGTCATCTAGGTAACTAGAATTTAATTTAAGTTTACGGCATCATTTGATTATATACATGTTTTCGGTATAAACTCTCCCTTGCATAATATAGTAAATAAATATCATCAACAAAACCAGTTTCGTCAATATTGAAAATTTATTAAATAATCTTATGGAACGCGTGAATTTGTTGGTTTAGTGAGTGATTGCAGGGTTGTCAATAAATTCGCACCACGTTTGAATCCCGATCTGGACGTTTTCGGAAAATAATTGATGAGATCTCATTGAAGGTAAAACGCGTTTTCTTTAACTATCTACACGTGTACTGTCCAAATAAATCGTTATAATACAAAGCTATATATATATATATATATATATATATATATATATATATATATATATATATATATATATATAACTGAACTATAACGGCAGAATTTTAATTATAAATATGTTTTCAGCATAAATTAAGCATTTTATCACGTCGAAAATGTAATTCCTCCAGTCGACATCTTTTGTTCTTATTGGGATTTTTTAAAGTACAGTCTAAAATTTACATGGACTGGACTATAACTGGTTTCGTTCACTGTCAAAGCCGCCACGCGAAATTTGAGTAAATATCAACTGATATTTCTGGTTAGCATTTCCACTGATATAAACGGTTTCGAATTTCTTAAGACGTGAAGTTTTAACTAGCCATTCTTAATTACACAACAGACAACATGCCACTTGGATCAGTGGCATGGTGTCTGTTGCATAATCGGGGATGTCTTGTTGTAACTTCATATCTTAACTGTTAACACCTGAGAAATAGCTATCCAGAAAAATACCTTGGTATATGACGTCAAATTGCATATAGTATGCAGCAAACTTAGAACATTTGATTAAGCTTGAGGCTCTGAATCAAACATGGCCCGTTTCGAGTCCAGTCCACAGAAAATTCTGAACATTACTTGAAGAGTTCCCGATATTGACGAAAACGATCTACGGAATAAATTTTCTTTTTTACTTTACGCTATGCTTAATTTATACATAAAAAATATAAATACATACAATTTCAAAGTTAGTTATCCTTTTTTATTTAACCAGTAAATATCGTTTTTCTTTGGATAAAGTGGCTTCATGTTCATGAACATATTATTATCTCACGAAATTTAATTCACTAAATCAGAATCCTACGGAAATGGAGGTGATCTTTGTCAAGAAATGGTCGTTTATGCGGTTTTCTGGGCAGCAGGGGGTAGATTTGCCGGGAATTCATGCCTGCGTGAAAGGTATGTTTAAAGATATTTGTATATTTTAACGTAGGTCACAGATTCACAGTAAGTCCTTATTTCGTATTGATTCTCTTTCGGCTCATGCTGATATATTTATGTCTTTCTTCTATGACATTCTTTATTCTTTTTATAATTCTGAGCTTTGTATGTTTAATTTATTAAAATTAATTTGATCTCTATATGCAACCAAATTTTTATAAAGCCTTTATTTTTTCATAAACTAGTTTAAAACTTTCCAAATTTTCTGTCCACTACCAGGTAATGTTTAATGAATATTTAGTTTTGAACACGTGCAATGGTCTTAAAACTAATGATTAAATCGTTTTTGTACAGGCGGTCGACACAAATTTACGTCTTTGTTACTGAAGATAATGAACTAATTATGCTTTTCACAGAAAATTTTATTTCAAGTTGTTCAATTAGATGGGAAATTATCGTCGTTTGTTTGAAGTATAAGTTCCTCAAATAGATTCATCTTCGGAATCATGAAAAACGCGTGAATGTTACAAATCTATTAGCCCCTTCCCGAACAGATTTATATTTACCTACGAGTGCGCGCGACTTTGTTTCATTTTTAAAGTCAATACAATTTAACAATAATTGATTGCGCGGGTGGTGGTAGTAACAGTTGTTTAAATCAAGTTTGCGAGCTTGAAGTAAACACCAATCCTATTGTATTTTACCAGTCGTCGAACAACATAACAAAACTACCGCCAGTATGCCGTCGTACTCTGATGGTGATCATAGAGGGTCGAATCGCGTAAGTGTGTGCGACTTGTAGTAGTTTTGTTATGTTTTCCGACCTCTAATTAAATAAATTTTGATTGGTGTCTACTTCAAGCTAGCAAACTTGATTTAAAGAATCTTTTTTAAAATGTTGCTAGAAATTCGATAAAACTCGGAAAGTCACTAGTTTGGCAATTTGGATATCAAATTTCAGTCATTATTTGGACAACTGCACCGTTGAATACACAACTGGAAGTAGGCTCTGAATGATAAAATCAAGTGCTTTAAATGAATCATTAATTCTTTCCCTTGAGAGACCGTGCTGATGCTTTCCTTGCTTGGTATTTCAGATAACCCACGTAGATTCGGTGGTTAACAGCAATAAAATGGACCAAATTTAATGCTATATACTATTAATGATTCGTTATGAGTTAGTTATTTGGCTTTATACATAAATGATCTCTACTTATGGCATTACCCTGGTATTAAAAAATCATGTCAAGGTGTAATGGCGTATAAGCTGCTAATTTGATCTAGCCCAAGGATGTACACATGAAGAAGATATGAATAAGCATAATTTCTTTCCTGTGTGGCTCACTGGTTAAAGCAGTAGATTCCGCGGCAAATTCTGAACAGTTAGCGATAATTTCTAATAAGGACGAACCCTATCTACTGGATAAATTTTGTTTTCTACATTATACGATGCTTAGGTTTTACTAACGAATGTTTGTAGATAATGGTACAGGTTTTTATATCAAAATCGCAACCTTGATTTAAACAGAAGTTTCTGTCCAGTTTAGCAGCCGTAAAGAAGTTTTCAGGATTGTCGATAAGGTTAAATTTGAATTATCACTATCGTATAATTAGTGTAATATCGTCTAGTTTCATATTACATCTATTTCTGTTATAAAATTAAGCCAACTATGATTTGTCAAGTTTAACACTGGCTTTACTATTCAGACTATCTCCGTCGTTTTCATTCTGATTCTTCTAGGAATAAATAAATTTAAATAGGAACAGTAGGATTCAACAATTCGTGTGAACCGGAGGGGCCGGAACTACGTCTCAAATTCATTATATATTTGACTAATAAATTTCAAATAAGTAAATGGTGTCTACTCCTTACTTTTACAAAATTGGTAGATTTTCCATGTTTTGCGACCATGTAAATAAATGGAGATTGATGCTTATTTCATATCCACAAGAATAATTTTAAACTGATGAAAAATATTTTCGCATTCATATTTTCACCACATACGTGTTTAATTAATTCACTTTTTTATTTTTACATTCAAATAAATTTCGCGAAGTATTTAAAAAAATAATATTAATTGGAAGTCATATATTATTTAGGTATGATAAAATTTTAGCTATAAATATATTACTTGTCTTACATTCAAGTGTAAATTTGCTAACACGTAACTTAAGAAGATGAAATTTAACCTAATGTTTAGATTTCTGAAAGAATTGCCCTGCTAAATATTATTTCTGTCAAATGAAGACTATCGAATTTCCAGGTCTTATACGAATTTTATCATTACACAAGAGTAAAATTTCGATTTATACGGCTGAATAAATATGAAGCAAGTAACTTAGATATTATATCATGTTTCTTGTTTTAAGATTATATGGCCCAATAAACCAGACTATTCTTAGCATTGATGTGGGCAAACGGTCAACTTTAATGTGCTTATTTTTTAATCTCTAACTACAAAAAACAACTTGACAGCTTTGAGTTGGCATTTCGACAGGCTGCTGGTTTGTCAACTGTTTTGCCCAATTGGTCGCCAGTCAAAATGAAGAATTCCTTGGAAGTCGGATACAATTTTAGCACGAAAGGCAAAAGAATAACCAACTGTGAGGCACCTGCTACAACACTGAATTATGGTCCTAGTAACGCGGTAAATGTATACCATTCTGTCTTCAATGGAACCGGCTTATTGAATAAATCTTCTGCACCTGGTCGTTTAGGAGAGTTTAATAGCGACTATGATAGTAAAAAGGTTTCCCACTTGGAACACAATGCGGCCCTAAATCCATGTATATCACGAATGGATTCTACAACTCCAGGCTCATTTTCAGCCAGTTTGTTTGACTGTGTATATTCTCCCTGTGGCGCTTGCAGATTTATCCCCTTCTGGACATTTTTAAAACTGTCAGTGTCCTCCATTCAACGACGCCTTAATTCAAATCCGAGAACAAATGCTGTGCAGAGAAAACATCAAGAAGAAAACAAATTGAAACCCACCTGCATAAGTGGAATCGATCATGGCGCATACCTGCAGAACAGCGACTTGCACGACAGCTTGATGGACGATGGTATAGACGTAAGAGATGCCGTCCTACTACTTGAAGGTTGGCCCGAAGAAATGGTGAACTGCCTTTGTTTCGTTGAAGATCAAAGTGAATTTCTCTCACATTGCAGAGGTCATGCACTTCCAACAGCTTGGCATGTAAGTAAAAATAAAAGTGGAAATTTGTTTATCCATAAGGCTTCGTATGTGGTTTACTCTCTTTTGTTATTGCATTAGTAATTATTTTGAGTGCTACGTCTGGAGAACATACGTGTGATGTTTCAAGGATGTGTTGCGCAATTGCAGGCGTGTATTCATCATTTGATTTAAAACAGGCGTTTAAGTTACAATTTTCTCTTATTCGATTAATTAATCGTCTGGTCCATCGGCCTACGTAAGTTTATCGACAACTTGCGAATGTATATTGGTAAATAATATTCTATGTCGACATTATCGATTGTTTCTCTTTGATTGCTGATAATAGCAAGTGTGTTACCTTAAATAACACTCGTAGTTTATCTGCATTAAATGTGCGTGTTAATGCCGCTTCAACTTTCTTTAGTGCTATTCGAGAAAGTGAATCCTCCTTAAATGAGATTTTCAGGTAGATTGTTTTCTTTTGTGGTTCGTAATACGTATGTTTCTGTTTGGTTCCCCTTTTAATAATTGATTCAATTTATTGTCTACGATAGCCACTAGAATATAAATCGTCAATTGCTTTATTATATTCTGTTTCTTTTGAATCTTGACTAACCAACCTGTCAATTCTTTAAAATCAGCCACGAACTGTTGATAATTTATATTGAAACGGCACAAATCTGCTGTAATGCAAATACTGTGCAGACCAGGTTGTTTTATGGTAAATTGTTCTATTTAATTTACCATTTATTCTTTCTTTAATAGTACATCTAAGAAAGACAGAGGGTCATCTTTCACGTGCTATGAGCTGAAACCGATATTCTTTAAAACTATATCATTGCGCGGTGCTGTCCTTCTTGTTGCGGATTTGGGTGAAGAATGAGGAATAATAGGACGGAATACCAAATGACGTTACGCAAAAGGAGTGGTCTAAATTGCGCAAAAGTAGTGGTCTAAATTGCGCAAAACTAAGGCTAGCATAACGAAAAGGAGATTGGTTACGTCAAATGTACAGTGGGATTGGATGAACGAAAATACTAACGAATCCAGAACAATGGCTGTAGATACTGGTAGAAATAAGATTTATTAATAAATGTTATTCCATGGAGTACGTTGTTTTGTTCTTACATTTAAAAAAATGGTGAAATTAGAAACTATCAATATATATATATATATATATATATATATATATATATATATATATATATATATATATATATATATATACTGAGTGTGTAAATGAGACAAACACTATGGCTACTGCGGCAGTAACAGATACCAACATTATTGTACCGAAAAGGTACATGGTACTAACACTATGGTTTCCGAGTCGGTACATGATACCAACATGATGGATATCAATTTATGCTATAGTTCACCGAAATTGAGAATTACAGACAATTCCTGAACACCTGTTACTCCAGTAAATCCATACACTCTGGCCTTGATAGATATCAGTTATCACATTTCGCGGTAAGATTGACATCCTTCAATTCAATATATAACAGTTAATTACTGTTTGTTGCGGAGAACTAATATATATGCAAGTATGTATTAGGTGTTGCGAACCTAGTAACAAATTAGTTCAGTTGTGACCAGAAGGATAAACCAAAGGCAGCATGAACGGAAAGTATAATCTCATGCACATTCGTTTCGTGCTTACTGGCGACTCATCAGTAGGAGCCGGTATTACGCCCTTTAACCACTATATATTTGGGTGAGGAGTGTGGGATAATAGGACGGTACAATCTCCTAGACGAATGTGTAAACCTGCAGTAGTGAAGCTAACATCATATAAAGTCTCGACAATGCGACTTCAACGCTAACTCACTATATATAATATATATATACCGAGTCTGTAAAGGATACTAACACTATGGCTATTGTGTCAGTTACCGATACCAACATTATAGTACCAAAACGGTACATGGTACTAAAACAATGGTTACCGATTCGGCACATGGTACCACCATGCTGGATTTCAATGTATGTTATAGTTCAACGAATTTGAGAATTACAACTAATTCTGAACACCAGTTACTCCAGTAAATCCATACACTCTGGCCTTGATCGAATATCAGTTATCAAATTTCGCGATAAGCATGACATCATTGAATTCAATATATAACAGTTAAATACAGTTGTTGCGGAGAACTAATATCATATGCAAGTATGTTTATGTAGAACCTAGTAACAAATTCGTACATTCCTCACCGGAAATATAGCATAAATTGATATCCATCATGTTGGTACCATGTTCCGACTCGGAAACCATAGTGTTAGTACCATGTAACTTTTCGGTACAATAATGTTGGTATCGGTTACTAACACAATAGCCATAGTGTTAGTATCCTTTACAGACTCGGTATATATATTATATAGTGTGAGTTAGCGTTGAAGTCGCATTGTCGTAGACTATATGATGTTAGCTACACTATTGCAGGTTTACACATTCGTCTAGGAGATTGTACCGTCCTATTATCCCACATTCTTGACCAAAATATATAGTGGTTAAAGGGCGTAATACCGGCTCCTACTGATGAGTCGCCAGTTAGCACGAAACGAATGTGCATGAGATTATACTTTCCGTTCATGCTGCCTTTGGTTTATCCTTCTGGTCACAACTGAACTAATTTGTTACTAGGTTCGCAACACCTAATACATACTTGCATGTATATTAGTTCTCCGTAACAAACAGTATTTAACTCTTAATGTTGGTGACTGCATAGAAATTGTGCAGCCGGCATTTTATGTACATGTGTATATGCAGCCCAATTATTTAATGCATCGATTCCCCTAAGTAATTAAATGTTTTTCCTACGATGTGAATTGGTATGTTTATTGGGGAGATATTCAGTTGGGGAGAAGCAACTGCTAGAGAATAATATACTCTTGTAGTAAAGTCATGGAAAATTAAAATTGTGCGTGAATAATAAGCGAAATTAAAGTATGAAGTTAAATTATATAAGGGTAAAACAATAAATTAACCTGTGAAAGAAAAAATCAGAGCAATTTTGTGGAGAAAATTTAAATTTAAAATGAAAAGGTGAGCGTGTAATGTGCGACAGGGTGAATCCGTGGTTAGATCAACAGAATCGGAAGCGGAGATACTCAGGTTCATGTCTTGTCCACGGTATATTCTGGATAGTACGGGATGAGTGCCAGATACGGACGCAACCGATCCACTGGATAGGTTTAAAAATAAAAACTAATGAAGCTATTGTGGTGTTTACTCTGGCTATAATATCTATACTTCAGACTGATCTTTCACTAGACAGTCGCGTGTCACATGTGAGTACGTGTATTTCGTAGCTGTTATGTTCATCTAAGTGAGACTAGGGTGGCTGAATATGAATTTACCATTTGCATGCGTTAGACCAATTGTATTATGCACTCCATGTAAAATGGCGTAATTGAGATTGCCCTCACATTTTCTGATGGGGGAGACCAATAATTCAGAAATACTCGTTATAAACACATGCCATTATGAGCAATAAAATTGGAAATCCGAATGACTAACGCACATGTTAAATTTAAATTCAAACCACCCAGGTTGTACTCAGGATAGACATGCTAATAACAGTTATTGGCATATTTCTTTAAATTAAGTTTCCAATTCCATTGTATTTAGCCAGTCGTCGGACAACATAGCAAACCTTTGGCCAGTCGCACTCACTGACGCATTTCCACCTTCCATGATCATCAGCAGAGTACGACGGCAAACTGACTATCGAGGGTCAAGCCGCATTACATATATATGGATGGCAAAATTGGATATGCGGCTCTCACTTCTAGCAGTCTCGCATACATTGCACGTGACTGGAAATTTCGGCTGTACAATTTCTATGCAGTCACGAACATTAGCTGTTTGCAGCTTTCGCCACATAAACATATATAGGCAATACAATTTAACAATAATTGATTGCGCGAGTGATGGTAACAGTTCTTTAAATGAAGTTTGTGAGCTTGAAGTAATCACCAATCCGATTGTATTTAACCAGTCGTCGGACAAGATAACAAAATTACCGCCTGTTACACGCACTGACGCGTTTCGACTTTCCATGATCGTTATCAGAGTACGACGTCAAACAGATTATCGAGGTTCAAACTGCAGCGATAATACTTTAGGGTCATGTACATATCGCTTTGATTTCCCTTATATATTCCAATGCGGTTTGATCCTCTTTGGTCAGTTTGCCGTCGTATAGTGAATAATGGAAGTTCGATATGCGTCAGTGCGTGCGACTTTCGGTAGCTTCCCTATGTTGTCCGGCTACTCTTTAAATACAATGGGTTTGGTGTTTACTTCAAGCTCGCAAACTTGATTTAAAGAGTTGTTACCACCACCGGCGCAATCAATTATTGTTAAATTGTATTACCTATATATGTATATGTAGCGAAAGCTGCAACCAGTTATTGTTCGTGACTGTATAGAAATTGTGCAACTGACATTTCCATTCAAGTTCAATGTATGCGGGACTACTAGATGTGAGAGCCGCATATCTTATTTTGCCTTTCATAAATATGGAATGCAGTTTGATCCTCGTTAGTCAGTTTGCCGTCGTTGTCTGAAGATGATCATGGAAGGTCGAAACGCGTCAGAGCGTGCGACTAGCAGTAGATTTGCTATCTTGTCCGACGACTGATTAAATATAATGGGATTGGTGTTTGCTTCAAGCACGCAAACTTGATTTAAAGAATTGTTACCACGATCCGCGCAATCAATTGTTGTTAAAGTTATTGGCATAACATCAAATAGGTGCACGTCACGCATGTGAATGTGTATGTGTATACATAAAAAAAGACTCAGTGAAATATAATTGATACACATGTACGTACATGTAAATAAATTTGCATTCAATAGACGTTAATTTACCCTTTGCACGCGTCAGATTAATTATTAATTCTAAACATTGGAAATTTTGTATTTTTATTATGATCTTAATAGGTAGGATGGGGTTGCAATACACAAAATAAAGCGTTTAAATCACTAAAAATTTTAGCATCAAACAAGTAGTTAGAGATGGAATCTAGGAGGACTATACTCTCAATTACACATTAGCCACTAATTGAATAATAAGCCCACTAATAAGTCAATCTTATTCCGATGTTCTTAAGCTTTTACTGAAGCCAACTTCAGTTTCCAATTCATGCAATCGTCTTTTTCTGCCATTAGCTAATGCGGTATTACAAATTGAACCTAACGATTTTTCAACAGCTGTTTTATTCAAAATATTTTCTCTAGATGTAATCTCGATAGATTCCCTAATCAATCTCGTCACTCTATTACGACTACATATTGCTATGCGCTTGCAATCATCCCAGTTAATCGTGTGTCCAGTCTCCACTACATGACGAGCAAGATCAGATTTAGTATTATATCCATACTTGTATGCAGTTTCATGTTCACCTCGATTGGACGCATGGTCTTACCAACACACATGAGACTACAATCATTCCAAGATATTTCATACACTCGTGATGTCTCCAAGGTTTCAATCTTTTCTTTTTGATTATGGAGTATAGTGCCTAGTGTAAGGGATTGTTATAAAACGGTCCTTATATTGTATTTTAAAGATATTGATTTCACTTTTCTACTTAGTATAGTGTCCGGTAATACCATGACCTTACACCCTTCCTTACCCTTGTCCGCTTTTATTAGGATTAAATTTTTTCCCGACATCCGTCATTGTTGCATGAATTAAACGAAGAGAAAACCCGATAGCCTTGAATATATTGCGTAGTCTACTTAATTCTTACTTCCTATGCTTGATTTATGTTAATCTGAGGCTTCTAAATAAATTTAAGATACCGATTTTCATACGATACGGCTGATTGGACTTAAAATTAAGAAGGATTCGGGAATAAGTATCTGCGTGCAAAATAGAAGTTTACATCGATCATTATTTCGTTTTCTCCTTAATAAGTGTAATTTTACGTTTAACTAAATCACGAATCAAAGTTTTCATAATATTTATACAAAGGTCATGCTTAAGAGACATGCTATACACATTTAACTTAAAATTGAATTTAAAGCGAAAACATTTAGGAATACCATCATTTTTTAAACAAATATTTAAAAAGGCAATATTTTACAATGGCCTCGTGATTTTTTTCTTTCGTTCAGTGTATTTATTATACTATTTTACGCTAATGTAGTTATAATTCCATGCTAAATGCTGTTTAAAAGTAAAATATTTTTGCGAAACTGGATTTATCAAAATAATCTGATCTGTGTTTTGACTAACACAGAAAGTTTGCCAATAGTTTTCTTTTTTCAACAAAATATTTCGGCTGCCTTTATCGGCAGCCTTCTTCAGTTGATAAATTGCCTTTTCTACACTATTCAATGCTTAGTTTATACCGACAAATGTATGTACATAATGGGTCGGGTATTTATACCAAGATCACAACATTGATTAAAGTAATTGTTCTCACCGCCCGCGCAACCAATGCTTGTTTAACAATAAAAAATCGTTGTTAAGTGTTACACGCATCATGGGTTCAATATACGGCAAATTAACAACAAATGAAGTATAAGCACATAAATGATGATTGGATTTTAAGTTGACGCTATGTATTCTTTCCCATTGGAAAACACAATAATCTCATTATCGAGGTAATTTAAATGATCTTCAAAAACAGTTACTCCACCTGCAACTGCTTTAAGTTATATTACTTTCGGATTTAATTCCTCTCGTACTCCAAGGTGTATATTGAGAAAATGAAGCTTTATATTTAGCTGTTCTAATTTAATGATAGGTCGAACCATTAAAAAATTCTTATCTGTTAATACATTATTTATATATATATTGCTTGCTTCATTTATTTTTTTGTGAGGTGTTGTAATCTACAGGAAGTTTTATTTTTAAACAATAGTTGGGATTATTCTTTTTTTGCGAAAATATTAAGGATAATGGAAAAATGACCTAGAGAGTAATCTCGTGAATTCTAGAATTTAAACAATAGGTAAAAGAATATATTAACATCTTCCTGATATTACGCGCTCTTTAAGTCTAGTCTTCAACCTGTGAAATTCATCATTGTCCGATTTTGAAATCAAAAACAGTTACTTAACCTACAACTGCTTTAATGAATATCACTTTCGGATTTAATTCCTTTCGTACTCCCATGTGTATATTGAGAAAATGAAGCTTTATATTTGGCTGTTTTAATTTAATAATAAGTCAGACCTAATTTTTTTCTAAAATTCTTATCTGTTAAGAAATTATTTTTTTATATTACTTGCTTCATTAATTTTTTTGCGAGATGTTGTAATCTTTAGGAAGTTTCATTTTATAAATAATTCAGATTATCCATTTTCTGCGAAAATATTAAGGATAATGGAAAAATATTTCTAGAATTTAAACAATGGGTAAAGGACTATCAAACTATATTAATATCTTCCTCATATTACGCGCTCTTTAAGTCTAGTCTTCAACCTGTGAAATTCATCATTTTCCGATATTGAAATCAGTCAATTTCATGTGTTCAGTATTGACCTAACTAAATCTGTTTTCTGATTTGCAATATCTTTTTAATTGACTAAACATTTAAAATCAAACTCAAGATGACCAAATGGCCCTCGTTGGGTCAGTTTTTTTTTTGGAATGAGTCGTTTATAAATGCTTTAATTATTAATTTTAATTGATTAAATTATTAGTGAAATGCAGAGTGTTACTGCCTGTCAAAGATTGAACTTCAAATTTCCAAACAATACTAAGGCATAACGGAATTGTTCCTTCTGTTGAGATGATTATGACTTGGTTTTAAAACTGTGTTTTAGCTAACTGTGCTTGCATATGTTGGGCACTTGCTTATCTCCGTTGGGCGACCACTAATCATCAGTGGAGACAGGTGTACTGGCAGGTCGCAGTTGGCGAGGCATATCATTTGTAATAGCAATGTCAGCAACACTATTCATAAAGCAAATAGTTCTTGTGGAGGCTTTGACCGGCGTCAGCATCGAAATCAACTGATTAATAGTGCACTTCGACTAAAATTTATACAAATGTCAAGAGACGTCGTTAAAGGCGACACCAGTCATAATTTGTCTTCAGTTATATCACTTAGCAACGGCACTGGTAATGTCATTCGAAACAATAGTTTTTCTCAAGACTATGTTTTTGTAAACAGCTTTGTTAATTCAAATCAATTACACGAAACCAGCAACTCACCTGAAATTGAGCATATTAATGAGGTGGATATTCATCGCGATCAATCTAATACTTTGTGCACAGTTGACCATGATGTTGACGAAGATGGCGATATAGAGGTTTCATTCGACGTAGTTCAATTGACCAGTTCTGATCTATTTTTGCCACTAAGGGAACTCGAGTCAAATTGCAACTTCATTGATGTACAAGCCATTGGATCAAGAAGGCTATGCTTGAATGACGCCGTGAATTGGGCCTCTACGTTGCATAAAGCAGTCTACTCAGTTCCACCATCCCATACGAATCTAAAAAACTGGAACACTTTGACTCCTGTACTGATCGACGAACCTAAATTTGATGGTAAGCCTAATTTGAAATTGGTAGGTACAAAATGAAATTATCCAATAAATGTGATGAACAGTTTGGCTTACATGATGAATGGTTGCGCGGGCAATGATGACAATTATTTTAAAGCATGGTTGTCGTCTTGATACAAACACCAGTCCAATTAAATATTTCATTTTTCAGCATCAGCTAAGCATTTTATAGTGTAGAAAAGTCAACTCATTCAGTAGACTGATCTTGCCATTATGGAGAACTCATTCATTACCGTCCAGAATTTGCGGCAGACAGGGTTCGAACCTGGGTACGTCTGCTTTGGAGTCTGTGACTCTAACCACTGAGTTACTCTGTCGCATGCTCACAAATTAAGGAAAGGCTAAACAAAAACATTACTTAGTATATAACTAAAAATTGTGTCTTGCGTGCGGCAGGATGACATAATCGCTAGGGTCAGTCACCGAAGCAGACTTGTCCAGTTTCAAGCCCTGCCCACGGTAATTTTTGGACAATTAATCTTTCGAGACCAACCTCATGATTCTCTGCCATCTGATTGTGATGTTGGTCATTGTACTAAGCAAATTCGCAATAGTAATTTGATTTAAATATCGTGAAATTATTGAGGCCGGTAAGTCACCTCTTGATAGTAAGTCAAGGAAAAAATTTTCAATTCTACCCTCTGTTAACGAATCAGGTAAGGTCTTTTGTTAACATTTTTGAAGAGCTTTGAGTAGTTATACATTTGCAAATTATTTTCGTTGCTAGCCTAGATTTTCCTCTTTCTTGCATTTAAAGCAGATCTTCTTCATTCGGATTTTTTGTAATTTTTTTGTAAGATTACAAAACATTTTCATATATCCTTTAAATAAATAAGTGAACTGTTAAAAAAAAGAAAATTAGCAATTCTTGATTTTTGTCACAGTCAGGTGTACGCGAACTAAGCCGCGATTTAATTAAAATAGATTATTTTAGACAATAATTCTTTTTGACCCACATGTTCAAAGGTGCAGTTTACTCTGCCCCATTGGTCAGCACAATTATAAATTACTTGCCTCGTTTGTTGATTCACTAACCTGTTCATATTTACGGACAACGTTTTGCAATGTCATTTATAATTGACGAAATTAATCAATATACAAGTTTTATATATACTCACTCATAAAATTTAATAACAAGCGCTATTCTCTCCACTTATTCATTTTGTGTTCTGCAGTGAAAAAAAATAACTCCATACACCAATTTCATTATAAATGCAATTTCATAGAATTGATTGACTAAACCACACACTGAAAGTCATTCGTTTAGGTTATTCTGCTAAAGTACAGGTTGTTCAACAGATTTCTCAAAAACATAAAGTTATTTCTCGTCAATGGAAGGAGAGAATGAAGAACCTTTTTGAGGTGTATCGCAACAAAATCTTTTAACGGGGCTAAAGCTACATACAATTTTGTTTAAACTAGAAATGTCAACAACGTTTGCTTTTCTTTTTAAGTGGCTGAAAATTTGTTCAATCTTGAGCATCAATTTAGCGATCATTTCAAGGCATCACTTGAAGCAGCAGATCTTCGCCTGAAACTTGAAATTCATCGTCATTTATCAAGAAATCGATGCACTTCGACTGAAAAGCTAGCGAAGACGGAGAGACTATTGCAGCGTCGCAGTCACAAACGGACCTGTCCTGATCTAAATTCAATTAGCCAAGACCAAGATAAGCCAGAAAAGAACTGTGACCAATTACTTTGGATGATGAGATTGAGAAAAGAACGAGACTTTGGGCAACATGATTCGTGTCCGTTAATTGTGCTTCAGACATGTGACGCACACCAAGAAATCGCATTGGATAGGTAGGAATCTGCTTTACAACTTTTACTTTAATTTAAAAGAAACATGTTGCGCGACACGGAATATAATATTTACCTGATTTTCGGATCGCAACCCGATAATCAGGTAAATTTTACTTTAATTGGAATGAAGAAATAAATCGTGTATTGAAACATAAATTAATTAAATTACAGATACATGAACTAAATTTTTAAAAAAGTTCGGTTTCCTTTTTCCAGAGCTGAACTCGATAATTACACCTTGTACTTTATATAGTCAATTTTTGGAAAGCGAATGGGATTAAGTTGGATTAAATTTATAAAATATGCAATATCAAACAGGAAGTTGGTAGTTCACATACTTCTATTTGCACGCGCATACCCAAAGTTTATATTCAAATAATGTCCAATTTATTTTGTTTATTTAAATGAGGATTAATTGGCTGCATACGGCAGCTTCTGTTGTAAGCAACTCTTTTATGTTGTGTGCTTTGAAAAGACCAAAGTTTGTTTGATTTAGACAGTGAATTTTTTAAACCGTGTTCTCATTTATTCCGTTAGCTTTCTACCATTTCGCAGATGTGTCTAATCTAAAATAATCTTTATTTCACTTCTTCAGTAACTGGACAGTGTTACCAATATACCGCACTGCGCAGCTATGGCATTTTCAAAAATAAACGAAGATAACCTGTTAGATTTCAGTGGGCTTATCCTTTATATTTACTTTTAGCAGGAAATTTGTTGTATTTGCCGTCATTATTTGTTCACTAAGCATCAAAAAGATCAAATCTTTTTTATTCCTTGAATAATTATTTCTGACGGAATTTATTAATTGTGTATTTACTTTCTCTTTTGGGGAATTGAAAAAATGCTGAGGTAACTGACTGCTTTCATTTTTGGAATATCAAATCTTTGATCAAATTGGATTACATCAAACATACACAGCGCTTTATGCTGATGTTTTTTTCTGTTGCGGGTGAACAGATTTTGATGTATCAAGTCGTTAAAATTTTTACAAATCAATTGCTTCTTATTCATAATTTTTTATAATAAAAATGCCATCAACATTCACCAGTTTTGTCTGACAGTACTTTTAAATAAGTGTCCGTAGTATTTTTTCAAATAGGACATGTACACATTAGCTAGCAGACCTCCTAACAAACTATCAGTGGTAACTCCTTTGAAATGCAAAGGGAATTCATCATTTTAAATGCACATATTAAGTAGAATGTCTTAGATGATTTGTCGGTATGAAGAATTATGAGTGGTTATAGTCGATAAACATACAGACGCAATCAATGGCTTTGTCAAAAGAGAAGTATGTAAATAATTTTTTAACGTCGAAGGAAATCATTTCTTCTTAACATTATACAATTTACTTTAATTAAGAGTTCACAAGTATCGCAAACATATTATTTTGGAATTTTGACCAGTGTAGATTAGTTCTCCCGCCATTTTGATCTGAGGAGACTTCATCATTGACTTTATTCATCTTATATGCGGATAATTGTTCGTGCAAACTACTTTTATACATTTGGCATTTTCTCCATTTTGGCCACATGAGGACCAACTTGTTTTCGCTTTTTTGAAACATCGTAATATTACCGATTTTATTAGATCTAGCGTCATGGGTTTTTGCATTTTTAATCGCGCGCAATTATAAAACCACATTGGATTCTGATCCGTTTTTTATTTACTTAGTATGTTTTCGATTTCTGTTGCTTATTTCATTAATATAATAATAACAATATTTAACTTTATAATCATAACTATATTTTTAAGGGCTACATAATAAAAATATTTCGTATATGAAACAAAATTTTGTATGTTTAGTAGAATAAAAAATAATACATTAGTTACACACTGTTTGTTGCGGAGACCTAATATATATGCAAGTATATATTAGGTGTTGCGAACCTAGTAACAAATTAGTTCAGTTGTGATCAGAAGGATAAACCAAACGCAGCATGAACGGAAAGTATAATCTCATGCACATTCGTTTCGTGCTTACTGGCGACTCATCAGTAGGAGCCGGTATAACGCCCTTTAACCACTATATATTTGGTAGAAGAATGTGGAATAATAGGACGGTACAATCTCCTAGACGAATGTGGAAACCTGTAATAGTGAAGATAACATAATCTAAAGTCAACGACAATGCGACTTCAATGCTAACTCACACTATATAATATATATATATTGAGTCTGTAAAGGATACTAACACAATGGCTATTGTGTTAGTAACTGATACCTTTTTTGCAATCGATGAGTACCGGATACTAACACTATGGTGTCCGAGTCGGTACATGATACCAACCTGATGGATATAAATTTATGCTAAAGTTCACCCAAATTGAGAATTACAACAATTTCCGAACAACTGTTACTCCAGTTAAACTATACTCTCTGGCCTTCATCGATATCAGTTATCACATTTCGCGGTAAGCATGACATCATTCAATTCAATATATTACAGTTAAATACTGTTTGTTGCGAAGAACTAATATATATGCAAGTATGTATTAGGTTTTTCGAACCTAGTAACAAATTAGTTCAGTTGTGACCAGAAGGATAAACCAAAGGCAGCATGAACGGAAAGTATAATCTCATGCACATTGGTTTCGTGCTTACTGGCGACTCATCAGTAGGAGCCGGTATTACGCCCTTTAACCACTATATATTTGGTAGAAGAATGGGGAATAATAGGACGGTAAAATCTCCTAGACGAATGTGTAAACCTGTAATAGTGAAGCTAACATAATCTGAAGTCAACGACAATACGACTTCAATGCTAACTCACACTATATAATATATATACCGACTCTGTAAAGGATACTAACACTATGGCCATTGTGTTAGTAACTGATACCTTTTTTGAATTCGATGAGTACCGGATACTAACACTATGGTTTCCGAGTCGGTACATGACACCAACCTGATGGATATAAATTTATGCTAAAGTTCACCCAAAATGAGAATAACAACAATTTCCGAACACCTGTTACTCCAGTTAAACCATACACTCTGACCTTCATCGCTATCAGTTATCACATTTCGCGGTAAGCATGATATCATTCAATTCAATATATTACAGATAAATACTGTTTGATGCGAAGAACTAATTTATATGCAAGTATGTATTAGGTTTTGCGAACCTAGTAACAAATTAGTTCAGTTGTGACCAGAAGGATAAACCAAAGGCAGCATGAACGGAAAGTACAATCTCATGCACATTCGTTTCGTGCTTACTGGCGACTCATCAGTAGGAGCCGGTATTACGCCCTTTAACCACTATATATTTTGTAGAAGATTGTGGAATAATTGGACGGTACAATCTCCTAGTTGAATGTGTAAATCTGTAATAGTGAAGCTAACATAATCTAAAGTCAACGACAATGCGACTTCAATGCTAACTCACACTATATAATATATATACCGAGTCTGTAAAGGATAATAACACTATGGCTATTTTGTTAGTAACTGAAACCTTTTTGAAATCGATGAGTACCGGATACTAACACTATGGATTCCGATTCGGTACATGATACCAACCTGATGGATATAAATTTATGCTAAAGTTCACCCAAATTGATAATTACAACAATTTTCGAACACCTGTTACTCCAATTAAGCCATACACTCTGGCCTTAATCGATATCAGTTATCACATTTCGCGGTAAGTATGACATCATTCAATTCAATATATTACAGTTAAATACTGTTTGTTGCGAAGAACTAATATATATGCAAGTATGTATTAGGTTTTGCGAACCTAGTAACAAATTAGTTCAGTTGTGACCAGACGGATAAACCAAAGGCAGCATGAACGGAAAGTATAATCTCATGTACATTCGTTTCGTGCTTACTGGCGACTCATCAGTAGGAGCCGGTATTACGCCCTTTAACCACTATATATTTGGTAGAAGAATGTGGAATAATAGGACGGTACAATGTCCTAGACGAATGTGTAAACCTGTAATAGTGAAGCTAACATAATCTAAAGTCAACGAAAATGCGACTTCAATGCTAACTCACACTATATAATATATATACCGAGTCTGTAAAGGATACTAACACTATGGCTATTGTGTCAGTAACCGATACCTTTTCTGATATCGATGAGTACCGGATACTAACACTATGGTTTTCGAGTCGGTACATGATACCAACCTGATGGATATAAATTTATGCTAAATTTCTCCCAAATTGAGAATTACAACAATTTCCGAACACCTGTTACTCCAGTTAAACCATACATTCTGGCCTACATCGATATCAGTTATCGCATTTCGCGGTAAGCATGACATCATTCAATTCAATATATTACAGTTAAATACTGTTTGTTGCGAAGAACTAATATATATGCAAGTATGTATTAGTTTTTGCGAACCTAGTAACAAATTAGTTCAGTTGTGACCAGAAGGATAAACCAAAGGCAGCATGAACGGAAAGTATAATCTCATGCACATTAGGTTCGTGCTTACTGGCGACTCATCAGTAGGAGCCGGTATTACGCCCTTTAAACACTATATATTTGGTAGATGAATGTGGAATAATAGGACGGTACAATCTCCTAGACGAATGTGTAAACCTGTAATAGTGAAGCTAAAATAATCTAATGTCAACGACAATACGACTTCAATGCTAACTCACACTATATAATATATATATCGAGTCTGTGTGCTGATACTTACACTATGGCTATTGTGATAGTAACGATACCTTTTTTGAAATCGATGAGTACTGATACTAACACTATGTAGTCCGAGTCGGTACATGATACCAACATTGATGGATATAATTTGTGCTAATTTTGACCCAAATTGAGAATTACAGCAATTTCCTTGACACCCGTTACCCAGTTAAATCCATACATCTTGCTTTCCATCGATATCAATAATTATCATATTTCGCTGTAAGTATGCCATCATTCAATCTATTATTTTACAGTTAAATACTGTTTGTTGCGAAGAACTAATATATATGCAAGTATGTATTAGGTTTTGCGAACCTAGTAACAAATTAGTTCAGTTGTGATCAGAAGGATAAACCAAAGGCAGCATAAACGGAAAGTATAATCTCATGCACATTCGTTTCGTGCTTTCTGGCGACTCATCAGTAGGAGCCGGTTTTACGCCCTTTAACCATTATATATTTGTTAGAAAAATGTGGAATAATAGGACGGTACAATCTCCTAGACGAATGTGTAAACCTGTAATAGTGAAGCTAACATAATCTAAAGTCAACGACAATACGACTTC
Source organism: Eudiplozoon nipponicum (assembly GCA_029291075.1). Lineage (NCBI taxonomy): Eukaryota > Metazoa > Platyhelminthes > Monogenea > Mazocraeidea > Diplozoidae > Eudiplozoon > Eudiplozoon nipponicum. The sequence continues at coordinate 13,200 of JAQBSW010001382.1, read as the reverse complement.
AATGCTAACTCAAACTATATAATATATATACCGAGTCTGTAAAGGATACTAACACTATGGCTATTGTGTTAGTAACTGATACCTTTTTTGAAATCGATGAGTACCAGATACTAACACTATGGTTTCCGAGTCGGTACATGATACCAACCTGATGGATATAAACTTATGCTAAAGTTCACCCAAATTGAGAATTACAACAATTTCCGAACACCTGTTACTCCAGTTAAACCATACACGCTGGCCTTGATCGATATCAGTTATCACATTTTGCGGTAAGCATGACATCATTCAATTCAATATATTACAGATAAATACTGTTTGTTGCGAAGACCTAATATATATGCAAGTATATATTAGGTTTTGCGAACTTAGTAAAAAATTAGTTCAGTTGTGACCAGAAGGATAAACCAAAGGCAGCATGAACGGAAAGTATAATCTCATTCACATTCATTTCGTGCTTACTGGCGACTCATCAGTAGGAGCCGGTATTACGCCCTTTAACCACCATATATTTTGTAGAAGAATGTGGAATAATAGGACGGTACAATCTCCTAGACGAATGTGTAAACCTGTAATAGTGAAGTTAACATAATCTAAAGTCAACGACAATGCGACTTCAATGCTAACTCACACTATATAATATATATACCGAGTCTGTAAAGGATACTAACACTATGGCTATTGTGTTAGTAACTGATACCTATTTGAAATCGATGAGTACCGGATACTAACACTATGGTTTCCGAGTCGGTACATGATACCAACCTGGTGGATATCAATTTATGCTAAAGTTCACTCAAATTGAGAATTACAACAATTTCCGAACACCTGTTACTCCAGTTAAACCATACACTCTGGCCTTCATCGATATCAGTTATCACATTTCGCGGTAAGCATGACATCATTCAATTCAATATATTACAGTTAAATACAGTTTGTTGCGAAGAACTAATATATATGCAAGTATGTATTAGGTTTTGCGAACCTAGTAACAAATTAGTTCAGTTGTGACCAGAACGATAAACCAAAGGCAGCATGAACGGAAAGTATAATCTCATGCACATTCGTTTCGTGCTTACTGGCGACTCATCAGTAGGAGCCGGTATTATGCCCTTCAACCACTATATATTCGGTAGAAGAATGTGGAATAATAGGACGGTACAATCTCCTAGACGAATGTGTAAACCTGTAATAGTGAAGCTAACATAATCAAAGTCAACGACAATACGACTTCAATGCTAACTCACACTATATAATATATATACCGAGTCTGTAAAGGATACTACCACTATGGCCATTGTGTTAGTAACTGATACCTTTTTTGAAATCGATGAGTACCGGATACTAACACAATAGTTTCCGAGTCGGTACATGCGACCAACCTGATGGATATAAATTTATGCTAAAGCTCACTCAAATTGAGAATTACATTAATTTCCGAACACCTGTTACTCAAGTTAAACCATGCACTCTGGCCTACATCGATATCAGTTATCACATTTCGCGGTAAGCATGACATCATTCAATTCAATATATTACAGTTAAATACTGTTTGTTGAGAAGAACTAATATATATGCAAGTATGTATTAGGTTTTGCGAACCTAGTAACAAACTAGTTCAGTTGTGACCAGAAGGATAAACCAAAGGCAGCATGAACGGAAAGTATAATCTCATGCACATTCGTTTCGTGCTTACTGGCGACTCATCAGTAGGAGCCGGTGTTACGCCCTTTAACCACTATATATTTGGTAGAAGAATGTGGAATAATAGGACGGTACAATCTCCTAGACGAATGTGTAACCTATAATAGTGAAGCTAACATAATCTAAAGTCAACGACAATACGACTTCAATGCTAACTCACACTATGTAATATATATACTGAGTCTGTAAGGATACTAACACTATGGCTATTGTGATAGTAACTGATACCTTTTGAAATCGATGAGTACCGGATACTAACACTATGGTTTCCGAGTCGGTACATGATACCAACCTGATGGATATAAATTTATGCTAAAGTTCACCCAAATTGAGAATTACAACAATTTCCGAACACCTGTTACCCCAGTTAAACCATACACTCTGGCCTTCATCGATATCAGTTATCACATTTCGCGGTAAGCATGACATCATTCAATTCAATATATTACAGTTAAATACTGTGTGTTGCGAAGAACTAATATATATGCAAGTATGTATTAGGTTTTGCGAACCTAGTAACAAATTAGTTCAGTTGTGACCAGAAGGATAAACCAAAGGCAGTATGAACGGAAAGTATAATCTCATGCACATTCGTTTCGTGCTTACTGGCGACTCATCAGTAGGAGCCGGTATTACGCCCTTTAACCACTATATATTTGGTAGAAGAATGTGGAATAATAGGACGGTACAATCTCCTAGACGAATGTGTAAACCTGTAATAGTGGAGCTAACATAATCTAAAGTCAACGACAATGCGACTTCAATGCTAACTCACACTATATAATATATATACCGAGTCTGTAAAGGATACTAACACTATGGCTATTGTGTTAGTAACTGATACCTTTTTTGAAATCGATGAGTACCGGATACTAACATTATGGTTTCCGAGTCGGTACATGATACTAACCTGATGGATATAAATTTATGCTAAAGTTCACCCAAATTGAGAGTTACAACAATTTCCGAACACCTGTTACTCCAGTTAAACAATACACTCTTGCCTTCATCGATATCAGTTATCACATTTCTCGGTAAGTATGACATCATTCAATTCAATATATTACAGTTAAATACTGTTTGTTGCGAAGAACTAATACGTATGCAAGTATGTATTAGGTTTAGCGAACCTAGTAACAAATTAGTTCAGTTGTGACCAGAAGGATAAACCAAAGGCAGCATGAACGGAAAGTATAATCTCATGCACATTCGTTTCGTGCTTACTGGCGACTCATCAGTAGGAGCCGGTATTACGCCCTTTAACCACTATATATTTGGTAGAGGAATGTGGAATAATAGGACGGTACAATCTCCTAGACGAATGTGTAAACCTGTAAAAGTGAAGCTAACATCATCTAAAGTCAATGAAAATGCGACTTCAATGCTAACTCACACTATAAAATATATATACCGAGTCTGTAAAGGATACTAACACTATGGCTATTGTGTTAGTAACTGATACCTTTTTGAAATCGATGAGTACCGGATACTTACACTATGGTTTCCGAGTCAGTACATGATACCAACCTGATGGATATAAATTTATGCTAAAGTTCACCCAAATTGAGAATTACATCAATTTCCGAACACCTGTTACTCCAGTTAAACCATACACTCTGGCCTTCATCGATATCAGTTATCACATTTCGCGGTAAGCATAACATCATTCAATTCAATATATTACAGTTAAATACTGTTTGTTGCGAAGAACTAATATATATGCAACTATGTATTAGGTTTTGCGAACCTAGTAACAAATTAGTTCAGTTGTGACCAGAAGGATAAACCAAAGGCAGCATGAACGGAAAGTATAATCTCACGCACATTCGTTTCGTGCTTACTGGCGACTCATCAGTAGGAGCCGGTATTACGCCCTTTAACCACTATATATTTGGTAGAAGAATGTGGAATAATAGGACGGTACAACTCTCCTAGACGAATGTGTAAACCTGTAATAGTGAAGCTAACATAATCTAAAGTCAACGACAATACGACTTCAATGCTAACTGACACTATATAATATATATACCGAGCCTGTAAAGGATACTTACATTATGGCTATTGTGCTAGTAACTGATACCTTTTTTGAAATCGATGAGTACCGGATACTAACACTATGGTTTCCGAATCGGTACATGATACCTACCTGATGGATATAAATTTATGCTAAAGTTCAGCCAAATTGATAATTACAACAATTTCCGAACACCTGTTACTCCAGTTAAACCATACACTCTGGCCTTGATCGATATCAGTTATCACATTTCGCGGTAAGCATGACATCATTCAAATCAATATATTACAGTTAAATACTGTTTGTTGCGAAGAGCTAATATATATGCAAGTATGTATTAGGTTTTGCGAACCTAGTAACAAATTAGTTCAGTTGTGACCAGAAGGATAAACCAAAGGCAGCATGAACGGAAAGTATAATCTCATGCACATTCGTTTCGTGCTTACTGGCGACTCATCAGTAGGAGCCGGTATTACGCCCTTTAACCACTATATATTTGGTAGAAGAATGTGGAATAATAGGACGGTACAATCTCCTAGACGAATGTGTAAACCTGTAATAGTGAAGCTAACATAATCTAAAGTCAACGACAATGCGACTTCAATGCTAACTCACACTATATAATATATATACCGAGTCTGTAAAGGATACTAACACTATGGCTATTGTGTTAGTAACTGATACTTTTTTTGAAATCGATGAGTACCGGATACTAACACTATGGTATCCGAGTCGGTACATGATACCAAACTGATGGATATAAATTTATGCTAAAGTTCACCCAAATTGAGAATTACAACAATTTCCGAACACCTGTTACTCCAGTTAAACCACACACTCTGGCCTTCATCGATATCAGTTATCACATTTCGCGGTAAGCATGACATCATTCAATTCAATATATTACAGTTAAATACTGTTTGTTGCGAAGAACTAATATATATGCAAGTATGTATTAGGTTTTGCGAACCTAGTAACAAATTAGTTCAGTTGTGACCAGAAGGATAAACCAAAGGCAGCATGAACGGAAAGTATAATCTCATGCACATTCGTTTCGTGCTTACTGGCGACTCATCAGTAGGAGCCGGTATTACGCCCTTTAACCACTATATATTTGGTAGAAGAATGTGGAATAATAGGACGGTACAATCTCCTAGACGAATGTGTAAACCTGTAATAGTGAAGCTAACATAATCTAAAGTCTACGACAATACGACTTCAATGCTAACTCACACTATATAATATATATACCGAGTCTGTAAAGGATACTAACACTATGGCTCATTGTGTTAGTAACTGATACCTTTTTTGAAATCGATGAGTACCGGATACTAACACTATGGTTTCCGAGTCGGTACATGATACCAACCTGATGGATATAATTTTATGCTAAAGTTCACCCAAATTGAGAATTACAAAAATTTCCGAACACCTGTTACTCCAGTTAAACCATACACTCTGGCCTTCATCGATATCAGTTATCACATTTCGCGGTAAGCATGACATCATTCAATTCAATATATTACCGTTAAATACTGTTTGTTGCGAAGAACTAATATATATGCAAGTATGTATTAGGTTTTGCGAACCTAGTAACAAATTAGTTCAGTTGTGACCAGAAGGATAAACCAAAGGCAGCATGAACGGAAAGTATAATCTCATGCACATTCGTTTCGTGCTTACTGGCGACTCATCAGTAGGAGCCGGTATTACGCCCTTTAACCACTATATATTTGGTAGAAGAATGTGAAATAATAGGACGGTACAATCTCCTAGACGAATGTGTAAACCTGTAGTAGTGAAGCTAACATAATCTAAAGTCAACGACAATACGACTTCAATGCTAACTCACACTATATAATATATATATCGAGTCTGTAAAGGATACTAACACTATGGCTATTGTGTTAGTAACTGATACCTTTTTTGAAATCGATGAGTACTGGATACTAACACTATGGTTTCCGAGTTGGTACATGATACCAACCTGATGGATATAAATTTATACTAAAGTTCACCCAAATTGAGAATTACAACAATTTCCGAACACCTGTCACTCCAGTTAAACCATACACTCTGGCCTTCATCGATATCAGTTATCACATTTCGCGGTAAGCATGACATCATTCAATTCAATATATTACAGTTAAATAATGTTTGTTGCGAAGATCTAATATATATGCAAGTATGTATTAGGTTTTGCGAACCTAGTAACAAATTAGTTCAGTTGTGACCAGAAGGATAAACCAAAGGCAGCATGAACGGAAAGTATAATCTCATGCACATTCGTTTCGTGCTTACTGGCGACTCATCAGTAGGAGCCGGTATTACGCCCTTTAACCACTATATATTCGGTAGAAGAATGTGGAATAATAGGACGGTACAATCTCCTAGACGAATGTGTAAACCTGTAATAGTGGAGCCAACATAATCTAAAGTCAACGACAATGCGACTTCAATGCTAACTCACACTATATAATATATATACCGAGTCTGTAAAGGATACTAACACTATGGCCATTGTGTTAGTAACTGATACCTTTTTTGAAATCGATGAGTACCGTATACTAACACTATGGTTTCCGAGTCGGTACATGATACCAACCTGATGGACATAAATTTATGCTAAAGTTCACCCAAATTGAGAATTACAACAATTTACGAACACCTGTTACTCCAGTTAAACCATACACTCTGGCCTTCATCGATTTCAGTTATCACATTTCGCGGTAAGCATGACATCACTCAATTCAATATATTACAGTTAAATACTGTTTTGTTGCGAAGAACTAATATATATGCAAGTATGTATTAGGTTTTGCGAACCTAGTAACAAATTACTTCAGTTGTGACCAGAAGGATAAACCAAAGGCAGCATGAACGGAAAGTATAATCTCATGCACTTTCGTTTCGATGCTTACTGGCGACTCATCAGTAGGAGCCGGTATTACGCCCTTTAACCACTATATATTTGGTAGAAGAATGTGGAATAATAGGACCGTACAATCTCCTAGACGAATGTGTAAACCTGTAATAGTGAAGCTAACATAATCTAATGTCAACGACAATGCGACTTCAATGCTAACTCACACTATATAATATATATACCGAGTCTGTAAAGGATAATAACACTATGGCTATTGTGTTAGTAACTGATACCTTTTTTGAAATCGATGAGTACCCGATACTAACACTATGGTTTCCGAGTCGGTACATGATACCAACCTGATGGATATAAATTTATGCTAAAGTTCACCCATATTGAGAATTACAACAATTTCCGAACACCTGTTACTCCAGTTAAACCATACATTCTGGCCTTCATCGATATCAGTTACCACATTTCGCGGTAAGCATGACATCATTCAGTTCAATATATTACAGTTAAATACTGTTTGTTGCGAAGAACTAATATATATGCAAGTATGTATTAGGTTTTGCGACCCTAGTAACAAATTAGTTCAGTTGTGACCAGAAGGATAAACCAAAGGCAGCATGAACGGAAAGTATAATCTCATGCACATTCGTTTCGTGCTTACTGGCGACTCATCAGTAGGAGCCGGCATTACGCCCTTTAACCACTATATATTTGGTAGAAGAATGTGGAATAATAGGACGGTACAATCTCCTAGACGAATGTGTAAACCTGTAATAGTGAAGCTAACATAATCTAAAGTCAACGACAATGCGACTTCAATGCTAACTCACACTATATAATATATATACCGAGTCTGTAAAGGATACTAACACTATGGCTATTGTGTTAGTAACTGATACCTTTTTGAAATCGATGAGTACCGGATACTAACACTATGGTATCCGAGTCGGTACATGATACCAACCTGATGGATATAAATTTATGCTAAAGTTCACCCAAATTGAGAATTACAACAATTTCCGAACACCTGTTACTCCAGTTAAACCATACACTCTGGCCTTCATCGATATCAGTTATCACATTTCGCGGTAGGCATGACATCATTCAATTCAATATATTACAGTTAAATACTGTTTGTTGCGAAGAACTAATATATATGCAAGTGATGTATTAGGTTTTGCGAACCTAGTAACAAATTAGTTCAGTTGTGACCAGAAGGATAAACCAAAGCAGCATGAACGGAAAGTATAATCTCATGCACATTCGTTTCGTGCTTACTGGCGACTCATCAGTAGGAGCCGGTATTACGCCCTCTAACCACTACATATTTGGTAGAAGAATGTGGAATAATAGGACGGTACAATCTCCTAGACGAATGTGTGTACCTGTAATAGTGAAGCTAACATCATCTAAAGTCAACGACAATACGACTTCAATGCTAACTCACACTATGTAATATATATACCGAGTCTGTAAAGGATACTAACACTATGGCTATTGTGTTAGTAACTGATACCTTTTTTGAAATCGATCAGTACCGGATACTAACCTATGGTTTCCGAGTCGGTACATGATACCAACCTGATGGAAATAAATTTATGCTAAAGTTCACCCAAATTGAGAATTACAACAATTTCCGAACACCTGTTACTCCAGTTAAACCATACACTCTGGCCTTCATCGATATCAGTTATCACAATTCGCGGTAAGCATAACATCTATCAATTCAATATATTACTGTTAAATACTGTTTGTTGCGAAGAGCTTATATAAATTCAAGTGTGTATTAGGTTGTGCGAACCTAGTAACAAATTAGTTCAGTTGTGACCAGAAGGATAAACCCAAGGCAGCATGATCGGAAAGTATAATCTCATGCACATTCGTTTCGTGCTTACTGGCGACTCATCAGTAGGAGCCGGTATTACGCCCTTTAACCACTATATATTTGGTAGAAGAATGTGGAATAATAGGACGGTGCAATCTCCTAGACGAATGTGTAAACCTGTAATAGTGAAGCTAACATAATCTAAAGTCAACGACAACGCGACTTCAATGCTAACTCACACTATATAATATATATACCGAGTCTGTAAAGGATACTAACACTATGGCTATTGTGTTAGTAACTGATACCTTTTCTGAGATATACGAGTACCGGATACTAACACTATGGTTTCCGAGTCGGTAGATGATACCAACCTGATGGATATAAATTTATGCTAAAGTTCACCCAAATTGAGAATTACAACAATTTCCGAACACCTGTTACTCCAGTTGAACCATACACTCTGGCCTTCATCGATATCAGTTATCACATTTCGCGGTAAGCATGACATCATTCAATTCAATATATTACAGTTAAATACTGTTTGTTGCGAAGAACTAATATATATGCAAGTATGTATTAGGTTTTGCGAACCTAGTAACAAATTAGTTCAGTTGTGACCAGAAGGATAAACCAAAGGCAGCATGAACGGAAAGTATAATCTCATGCACATTCGTTTCGTGCTTACTGGCGACTCATCAGTAGGAGACGGTATTACGCCCCTTTAACCACTATATATTCGTTAGAAGAATGTGGAATAATAGGACGGTACAATCTCCTAGACGAATGTGTAAACCTGTAATAGTGAAGCTAACATAATCTAAAGTCAACGACAATGCGACTTCAATGCTAACTCACACTATATAATATATATACCGAGTCTGTAAAGGATACTAACACTATGGCTATTGTGTTAGTAACTGATACCTTTTTTGAAATCGATGAGTACCGGATACTAACACTATGGTTTCCGAGTCGGTACATGATACCAACCTGATGGATATAAATTTATGCTAAAGTTCACCCAAATTGAGAATTACAGCAATTTCCGAACACCTGTTACTCCAGTTAAACCATACACTCTGGCCTTCATCGATATCAGTTATCACATTTCGCGGTAAGCATGACATCATTCAATTCAATATATTACAGTTAAATACTGTTTGTTGCGAAGAACTAATATATATGCAAGTATGTATTAGGTTTTGCGAACCTAGTAACAAATTAGTTCAGTTGTGACCAGAAGGATAAACCAAAGGCAGCATGAACGGAAAGTATAATCTCATGCACATTCGTTTCGTGCTTACTGGCGACTCATCAGTAGGAGCCGGTATTACGCCCTTTAACCACTATATATCTGGTAGAAGAATGTGGAATAATAGGACGGTGCAATCTCCTAGACGAATGTGTAAACCTGTAATAGTGAAGCTAACATAATCTAAAGTCAACGACAATGCGACTTCAATGCTAACTCACACTATATAATATATATACCGAGTCTGTAAAGGATACTAACACTATGGCTATTGTGTTAGTAACTGATACCTTTTTTGAAATAGATGAGTACCGGATACTAACACTATGGTTTCCGAGTCGGTACATGATACCAACCTGATGGATATAAATTTATGCTACAGTTCACCCAAATTGAGAATTACAACAATTTCCGAACACCTGTTACTCCAGTTAAACCATACACTCTGGCCTTCATCGATATCAGTTATCACATTTCGCGGTAAGCATGACATCATTCAATTCAATATATTACAGTTACATACTGTTTGTTGCGAAGAACTAATATATATGCAAGTATGTATTAGGTTTTGCGAACCTAGTAACAAATTAGTTCAGTTGTGACCAGAAGGATAAACCAAAGGCAGCATGAACGGAAAGTATAATCTCATGCACATTCGTTTCGTGCTTACTGGCGACTCATCAGTAGGAGCCGGTATTACGCCCTTTAACCACTATATATTTGGTAGAAGAATGTGGAATAATAGGACGGTACAATCTCCTAGACGAATGTGTAAACCTGTAATAGTGAAGCTAACATAATCTAAAGTCAACGACAATACGACTTCAATGCTAACTCACACTATATAATATATATACCGAGTCTGTAAAGGATACTAACACTATGGCTATTGTGTTAGTAACTGATACCTTTTTTGAAATCGATGAGTACCGGATACTAACACTATGGTTTCCGAGTCGGTACATGATACCAACCTGATGGATATAAATTTATGCTAAAGTTCACCCAAATTGAGAATTACAACAATTTCCGAACACCTGTTACTCCAGTTAAACCATACACTCTGGCCTTCATCGATATCAGTTATCACATTTCGCGGTAAGCATGACATCATTCAATTCAATATATTACAGTTAAATACTGTTTGTTGCGAAGAACTAATATATATGCAAGTATGTATTAGGTTTTGCGAACCTAGTAACAAATTAGTTCAGTTGTGACCAGAAGGATAAACCAAAGGCAGCATGAACGGAAAGTATAATCTCATGCACATTCGTTTCGTGCTTACTGGCGACTCATCAGTAGGAGCCGGTATTACGCCCTTTAACCACTATATATTTGGTAGAAGAATGTGGAATAATAGGACGGTACAATCTCCTAGACGAATGTGTAAACCTGTAATAGTGAAGCTAACATAATCTAAAGTCAACGACAATACGACTTCAATGCTAACTCACACTATATAATATATATACCGAGTCTGTAAAGGATACTAACACTATGGCTATTGTGTTAGTAACTGATACCTTTTTGAAATCGATGAGTACCGGATACTAACACTATGGTTTCCGAGTCGGTACATGATACCAACCTGATGGATATAAATTTATGCTAAAGTTCACCCAAATTGAGAATTACAACAATTTCCGAACACCTGTTACTCCAGTTAAACCATACACTCTGGCCTTCATCGATATCAGTTATCACATTTCGCGGTAAGCATGACATCATTCAATTCAATATATTACAGTTAAATACTGTTTGTTGCGAAGAACTAATATATATGCAAGTATGTATTAGGTTTTGCGAACCTAGTAACAAATTAGTTCAGTTGTGACCAGAAGGATAAACCAAAGGCAGCATGAACGGAAAGTATAATCTCATGCACATTCGTTTCGTGCTTACTGGCGACTCATCAGTAGGAGCCGGTATTACGCCCTTTAACCACTATATATTTGGTAGAAGAATGTGGAATAATAGGACGGTACAATCTCCTAGACGAATGTGTAAACCTGTAATAGTGAAGCTAACATAATCTGAAGTCAACGACAATACGACTTCAATGCTAACTCACACTATATAATATATATACCGAGTCTGTAAAGGATACTAACACTATGGCCATTGTGTTAGTAACTGATACCTTTTTTGAAATCGATGAGTACCGGATACTAACACTATGGTTTCCGAGTCGGTACATGATACCAACCTGATGGATATAAATTTATGCTAAAGTTCACCCAAATTGAGAATTACAACAATTTCCGAACACCTGTTACTCCAGTTAAACCATACACTCTGGCCTTCATCGATATCAGTTATCACATTTCGCGGTAAGCATGACATCATTCAATTCAATATATTACAGTTAAATACTGTTTGTTGCGAAGAACTAATATATATGCAAGTATGTATTAGGTTTTGCGAACCTAGTAACAAATTAGTTCAGTTGTGACCAGAAGGATAAACCAAAGGCAGCATGAACGGAAAGTATAATCTCATGCACATTCGTTTCGTGCTTACTGGCGACTCATCAGTAGGAGCCGGTATTACGCCCTTTAACCACTATATATTTGGTAGAAGAATGTGGAATAATAGGACGGTACAATCTCCTAGACGAATGTGTAAACCTGTAATAGTGAAGCTAACATAATCTAAAGTCAACGACAATACGACTTCAATGCTAACTCACACTATATAATATATATACCGAGTCTGTAAAGGATACTAACACTATGGCTATTGTGTTAGTAACTGATACCTTTTTTGAAATCGATGAGTACCGGATACTAACACTATGGTTTCCGAGTCGGTACATGATACCAACCTGATGGATATAAATTTATGCTAAAGTTCACCCAAATTGAGAATTACAACAATTTCCGAACACCTGTTACTCCAGTTAAACCATACACTCTGGCCTTCATCGATATCAGTTATCACATTTCGCGGTAAGCATGACATCATTCAATTCAATATATTACAGTTAAATACTGTTTGTTGCGAAGAACTAATATATATGCAAGTATGTATTAGGTTTTGCGAACCTAGTAACAAATTAGTTCAGTTGTGACCAGAAGGATAAACCAAAGGCAGCATGAACGGAAAGTATAATCTCATGCACATTCGTTTCGTGCTTACTGGCGACTCATCAGTAGGAGCCGGTATTACGCCCTTTAACCACTATATATTTGGTAGAAGAATGTGGAATAATAGGACGGTACAATCTCCTAGACGAATGTGTAAACCTGTAATAGTGAAGCTAACATAATCTAAAGTCAACGACAATGCGACTTCAATGCTAACTCACACTATATAATATATATACCGAGTCTGTAAAGGATACTAACACTATGGCTATTGTGTTAGTAACTGATACCTTTTTTGAAATCGATGAGTACCGGATACTAACACTATGGTTTCCGAGTCGGTACATGATACCAACCTGATGGATATAAATTTATGCTAAAGTTCACCCAAATTGAGAATTACAACAATTTCCGAACACCTGTTACTCCAGTTAA